>WBNM01034506.1:0-51186 GCA_013399055.1 Ramphastos sulfuratus | reverse complement strand
AGGGGGGGGGGGGGCAAAATGGAAAAAAAACCTCAAGCTTTGGATTTCATCTGACTGAAAATGTAGCTGGATACATTCCAGTGTTACCTGGTATAGCTGGTCCTGCTCTGGCATGGGGGTTCAACTGGATGATCTTTCAAGGTCCCTTCCAGCCTCTAACATTCTGTGATTTTAGTTGTAACTTAATGGATTTTTCAATCTATGAATCCTAATATTTTACACTGCTAAGTCTCCCTTTCCAGGTACCAAAATATTTATAAAGTATGCCTATATAAAAAGAAAAAAAAGTAACTGTAGGTTATATATTTACTGATAGAGGGTTCATAATCAGAGTGAAATCTTTCAATAATGAAACAATCAATTAGCTGGTTTAAACACTGGTAAAATATTTCTATCCATTTCCTCACTGAAAATTAAGGGGTTTGGGACAATTTTCAGTCTCTCATAGAGTCATACACTGGTTTGGGTAGAAAGGGACCTTTTTAAAGATCACCTAGTCCGACGCTGCTGCAGTGATCAGGAGGATTTTCAACTGCATTGGGTTGCTCAGAGCCCCAAACAACCTGACCTGGAATGTTTCCAGGGATGGGGCATCCACCACCTCTCTAGGCAACCTGTGCCAGTGCTTCATCACTATTATTGTAAAAAAAGTTTTCCTTGTTTCCAGTCTATCAACTGGAGCACAAGCATTTCAAAATACTGCTACAGGAAAGGAGCTGAGAATTAACAAACCTTTGCAAGATTTTTCAAGACAGAGGAATTTTAGTTGTTTTTAAATTAAGTCTTCTGCAGATGTTAGTATAAAAGATAGGGCAAATTCCAGCAAAATCTTAAAAATCCACTCAGGATTTCAGAACCTCTCCCCACTCAGAGGAAGGCTCTGTAGCCACTTTCAGACTATTTCCGCAACAGAAGGTACAAATCTAAATGTCACCTTCTATCAAGATAAAGTGTTTCACTGAAGAGCCAGGACATTTGTCAGGATCATCTTATTTAAGATGATGAACACGGTGATAGCCTTGAGTCCATATTTCAAAATTGTCAGCAGCAGTTCAAGATGAGCTTCTTGTTTTTAGTAAAAAAGCTAGTTTGCTATTTAATAGTTGGCTATCGAGAACTGCACTTTGATATTCTACACAAATAGATCTGCCAATCTAAAACTGTTTTAATTTCAGTTACAGTTGGACTTAGAAGTATGACTACAGCAGCAGAGCATTTTGAACTAGAAAGGTGATTTGTAATACTTTTAACAAATCTGAAATAAACTAAGGTACACTTAGATCAGGCTGTTTCCTGACCAGCTCAGCTTCTGTAGTTTTTATCTCTTAACTTCTCTCCCTTCACTTCTATCCCTTCTCTTCATTTGATGCTCCTGATTGGCCTATGGAATTGGCTGTGTGACAACCCATGTAAAGAGGACAGCTCAGTTCTGCAGGATCTTCCCTTCACAAGACCTCTAGTAATGTAACTTCAGCTTTCTTGCCAAATTTGGCTCTGCTTGGACCGCAACTTGGTTAGAGCTTAGTTTCTTCTCCCAAGTTACAAGTGACAGGGTAAGACGAAACAGCCTCAACTTGCACAAGCAGAGGTTTAGGTTGAACATGAGGAAAAATTTCTTCCCCAAAATGGCTGTCCAGCCCTGGAACAAGCTGCTCAGGAAAGTATTGACCCTGAGAGTGCTGGGTTAATGGTTGGACTTGATGGTCTTAAAAGTCTTTTCCAAACAAAACTAGTCTAAGTTCAAAATTTACAGGTTAGAGGCAGGCAGCATCACCTTCAAACTCTGGTAAATCATAGAATTGTCAGGGCTGGAAGGCATCCCAAGGATCACCTAGCTCCAACGCCCCTGCCATGGGCAAGGACACCTCACACTAGATGGGGTTGCTCAGAGCCTCATCTAGCCTGGCTTTAAAAACTTCGAGGGATGGGGCTTCCACCACCTCCTTGGGCAACCTCTTCCAGTACCTCCCCATCCTGTTTCGATCAGCTGCATAAGCTCATTAGCTTTGGTTCTTGAGAAACCTTAGTGGAGGTGCAGACACGTCTATCTAGTTAACTCGATGGTATGCCCCAGCATGCTGTAACTGCATTAAGAAATTCATTGAATTAAGGAGCGGTGTCAAGGAACCTGGCAGGCCAGAACAGAGCCAGCAGGTGGGGCTGCGTATCGGGTGGCCCTGCACGCCACCAGCACCTCAGAAACCAGGGCTGGGTGGTACCACTGCGACACGAGGCCGACGAGGGGCAGGCACTGGGATCAGGACAGCCACCAGCCTTTCTGCCTCGGTCACAAGCACGGCGACAAAGGGCGGCTACTCCATCCCGAAGCAGAAACTGATGCTGACAGGGAGCACCTTGTTCGAGGAAGCCGCAAGGCTCCTCAGCCGCCAGCGGCCCGGCCGTAGAGCCGCGAGGAGACCGCCAATTCGATATTTTCCCCCCTCCCTGCGGGACTGGGGGTCCATAAATCCCACCCAGACCTTGGTCTCAGGTAGGGATCCCGAACCCGCGGCCTAGTAGAGCGCGCGCGCTCCAGACGAGGCCACACCCTAGGAGGCGTGGCTCGCGTCAGTCGCGCGCATGCTTAAAGTGTTAGTGGGCGGGGTAACGGCTGGCCACGGTTGCGCATGCGCCGAGCGTCTGATTGGCTGACCAGCTCCTTCTGGCCAATAGCAGTGACAGTTCCTCTCGCGGCGTGGTGGCTCTGTCTTCCAGTGGGGTTGGCGTTTGTTGTCAGGTGGCGGCGGTTGGTGCTCTTCCTTTCCCAGGTGGTTCGCCAAAGATGGCAGCTGCGGCGCGGCCGGGACTGGAGGAGTTGGCGCTGCTGGAGAGGCTACTGGGCCTGCCGAAAGGGAACAAGTACGGCGTCCAGGGGGAGCGGAAGGTGAAGGGAGCGAGGAGGGGCCGGGAGCGTGTAGTGGCGTGCGCGGGCCTTCATGACCCTTTTTCCGCAGCGATTTCGTACCTCGCTGCATGCTCTGCTGTCTGCCAGACCCTGCGATCTCCCCCTGCGGGCATTCCTTCACCCTCTCCACTGGTGCTGTGGTGGCCGGGGCCTCCCTGTGTCCATGGCGGGTGGGCGAGCCTTTTAGCGGTCTGAGTGGGTATACCGGCACGAACAGCTTTTCCCCTTGAGCGGGGGGGTTTCACCTGTTTTCCTTCAGTGCCTTCCTTCGTTGCGTCGTAAATTGTGGCTCTAGGGCCTTGTTACCTGCGCTTAGTTTCTGGAAATCTTTTCGCTCTGCCTTACGGGAGGGTTGTGGTTTCGTTGGAGGGGTGTCGGGTTGAAGTGGCCTTACGCCGCACTCCAGCTCTCTGCATTTCCTTGGTGTCCACCGTGTAAATTATCTGTGCTCGTGTGGTTAAACTACATGGGAAAAATGTGGGTTTAATATCAGAAATGCATCTCTGATGAGGAGCTATTGCTCTTAAGTATTTTGCTGTTTTTAAGTAGATGTCTTGGGGTTTAGAACATTAAATTTCTTGGTTTAAGAAGCTCCTGAGGCATGAGAAATGCAGAGTTGAGTGCATCACAAATATGTGAGGGCCTTCACATGATTCTGTCGGACAAGGACAACAGAAAAGAAGCCTTATGTTTTATATGTTCTTTTTCCTTGGCTCTATTTACTATTTATGACTCCTGAATATCAATATATATATTCTTTAGTTACAAACGCTTCTTTAATTATTTAACAGCCCAGCTGGTGTGTTAATGCTATTGTTGTAGAGCATAAATCTGAAAAATGGAGTAACTAGATCTGTCTGTAGGATTTTTTTTGGCTGTGTGCTCAGTGGAAAAATTGAATTGTAGCCAAAGACTCTTGATACAGCCACAAAACAAATATTATGCTTTTGGCTTGCATCTTATATTTAATTAGAACATAGATGGAGTCCTCTGTGTGGTCATACTTTAAAGACTGTTTTAGTCAATTTCTCTGTTGCCATATGATGTCATAGATTATTGAATGAATTTCGTCTGCTGGAGTCAGTTTGAATTAATTCCTGACTCTTAGTGGTTAAATTTCATTTCCTACAGTTTATTATGTGGTAATGTCACTAATGAGTCATAGAATCATAGAATGGTCTGGGTTGGAAGGGACCTCCAAAGGTCATCTAGTTCAACTCCCTCTGCAGTATGCAGGGGCATCCTCAACCAGATCAGGTTGCCCAGAGCCCTGTCGAGCCTCAGTGCAATATCTCCAGGGATGAAGACCTGATCAAAGGAGGAGGTGTGCTGCATTGTCTTCCCCTGATACCACTGAACTACTAACTCCTGTCAGAGCATTTGGAAATAGAACAGGAAGTATGAATAAGCATTTCAATTGGCCTGGCTGCCGCAGACTGCTCAGAGAGAAACTGGATGCTTCTGACTTCACAATCTTAAGTCAGAGTCCTAAATTTAAGTGTTAGCTAATAAGATTTCTGGCAGCGTTAGAACAAGCTAACATTGGCAGAATTTCTTCAATTTGAGCTAAAGGTGTTATATTTTTTTCCGTGTGTGTTAAATGGGTTTCTTCTGCAAAAACTGAAAGTAAGCCACTCCAAAGACTGAAAAGAAAATATTTTTATGTTATTACCTTTAGTATGAATACTTATAAATTCTGATACACTGCTTTAAAGATCTTTTTGAGAGGCTATAAAAGCCCAATAACTATTCCTCTAGAGACTGCATTTTGAATGAACTGTTTAATATTGCGCCTTTGTTTCCTAGGTTCCTGTTCTTCAGACAAACGATGGTCTTGGTCTGACAGGGCTAATGACCATAGCTGCTCACCTAGTTAAACAGGCTAAGAAAGACCAGCTCCTTGGAAGCACTGCAGAGGAGAAAGCTGTGGTTCAGCAATGGTTGGAATACAGAGTGACTCGAGTTGATGGAGGCTCTAGTAAAGAAGATACGAGAATCATTCTGAAGGTAAGGAGCACTTCATTACCTTGCCACTGACTGACCTTGAAGATTACACTTGTATGAAGTTAATAAAACTGAGCAGACTCTGAAGACTTGACCAGTATCATTAAGCTCCATCCACTGGATGCTTTTCACTTTTATGGGCAAAAACACCCCAACATCCTCAAACAGAAGAGGAAGCAGCTTAAGCTGTAAAATACATGATACAAAGCTCTTGCAGTGTTCTAACACTGTAAACGATGTAGTTCCATGTACTTTAGAGATCCTTCAACTGCCAGTCTCTTACTAGCCATGTAAGATGCCATTTTCTTGCCATCTTCATAAAACCCCTGTTACAGACAGCTTGATGTATTTCAAGGTAACCCCTCTCTGATTGTTTTAAGAGTTATTCTCATTGATTTGGAAATGAGGGATTAGAGACCACATTTGGTACAGTTGTAGTTGGTACTGATACCAGAAGGGAGTACTGGGCAGAATGGTGTGTTAAAAGTGAAATCATCATTAAGGAACCTCTGCAAACAGCCCTTCACATCGAGGTCATTGGTCAGAGTCTCTGAACTATTCTTTTAAGTTTTTCTTGTGATCTGAAGCTTCCTTCCTCTTAAACAGGTGGCAGCAGAAGAGATAAACTCAAGGGTCACCCTGCTACTTGATCAGCTAGGTGGCAGGGAGTAGATAGTAAAACTTAGTCTAGTTTCCTTCTTACTCCCTGTGACTGGTAATTAGTGCTTTTACAGTCATAAAATTGTTTTGGTTGGAAAAGACCTTTAAGATCACCTAGTCCAACTGTTAACTTAAGTCCACCATAGTGTTAAACCATGTCTAACTTTTCTTGAACACCTCCAGGGACGGTGACTACCACTTCCCTAGGCAAACTGACCGCTCTTGGAGTAAAGAAGTTTTTCCTGATATCCAGCCTAAAGCTCCCCTGGCACAATTTCAGGCCATTTCCTCTTGTTTTGTTACCTGATACTAGGGAGAAGAGACTGACCCCCATCTCTCTACAACCTCTCTTCAAGTAGTTGTAGGGAGCAATGAAGTCTCCCCTCAGCCTTCTCTTCTTCAGACTAAATAATCCCAGTTCCCTCAGGAGCTCCTCCTAAGACCTGTTCTCTAGAGTCCTCACCAGCTTTGTTGCCCTTCACTGAACATGCTCCAGCAGCTCAATGTATTTCTTGCACTGAACACAATATTCAAGGGGCAGCCTCACCAGTGCGGAGCACGGTGGCACAGTCAATTCTCTACTCCTGACCAGCACACTGCTGGCACATGTTCAGCCAGCTGTCAACCAGCACTCCTAGGTCCTTTTCTGCTGGGCAGCTTTCCAGCCACCCTGCCTCAAGCCTGGAGCATTGCATGGGGTTGTTGTGACTTGTTTGGTGTGATGAATGAGTCAATGACAAACCAAAGAGAAACTGAAGCACCATTCAAGAGTTAACATTGTGTTACGTAAAATGAAGCAAAATCATGCATCTGAAAATGATGCAAAGCAAACTCTTTTTAGTAATTGTAGAATGGATTCTAATCCATTCCATTCCATAGAATGGATTAGAAGGGACCTTAAAGGTCATCTGACTCCAAACCCTTTGCTGTGGGCAGAGATACCACCTCCTAGACCACATTGCTCAAGGCCTCATCCAACCTGGCTTTAAGTACTTCAGGCTTGGAGCCTCCACAGCTTCTCTGAACAGCCTGTTCCAGTGCCTTACCCCTCTTATGGGCAAGAATTTCATCTTAATGTCTAATCTAGTGTCTGCTCAGTTTTGTATTTCAAACTGACAGCCTCCTTGATCTGAGAACTTGGAATATCATGCCTTATTTACAAGGCTCAACTCAGTGAAAGCCCTAAAGGAATCATTTCTGTCACTTAAAGCACAGATAATCTGCATTATCTCAATCTCATATCTATAGAATATCATCCCTTGGTTAAGGATTCGTTTGGTGCATTGCTTTTCTTTTTTACCATCTCTGATCTTATTTTCTGTATCAAAACCTTTACAGTTAGGGTTAGTCCACAGATACCATATGAAAGCTGCTAACCCTTTGGGATTTTCAGAACTTGATTGAAGAGCCATTGACTAAAAATGCAAGGTTATGGAACAGGTCATGTTGAGTGCCATCACAAAGCACCTAAAGGATGGCCAAGGCATCAGGCCCAGCCAGCATGGGTTTAGGAAGGGCCAGTCCTGCCTGACCAACCTGATCTCCTTTTATGATCAGATTGTCTGCCTGGTGAATGTGGGGAAGGCTGTGGATGTAGTCTACCTGGACTTTAGCAAAGCCTTTGACACTGTCTGCCACAGCAAGCTCCTGGCAAAGCTGACAACTCCTGGCTTGGACAGATTTACTCTGATATGGGTCGAGAACTGGCTGGAGGGCTGGGCCCAGAGAGTGGTGGTGAATGGTGCCACATCCAGTTGGCAACTGTCACTAGTGGTGTCCCCTAAGGATCAGTGCTGGGCCTGATTTTGGTCCATATCTTCACTGATGATCTGGACCAGGGGATTGAGTCCATCAGTAAGTTTGCAGATGACACCAAGTTAGGAGAAGGTGTTGATCAGTTGGGAGGATAGGAGCGCTCTGCAGAGGTACCTGGACAGGCTGGATGGGTGGGCAGAGGCCAATGGGATGAGATGTAACAAGGCTAAGTGCAGAATTCTACACTTTGGCCACAACAACCCCAAGCAGTGCTACAGGCTGGGGACAGAGTGCCTGGAGAGCAGCCAGGCAGAAAGGGACCTGGGGGTGCTGGTAGAGAGTAGCTGAACATGAGCCAGCAGTGTGCCCAGGTGGCCAGGAGAGCCAACGGCATCCTGGCCTGGATCAGGAACAGTGTGGCCAGTGGGACAAGGGAGGTTATTCTTCCCCTGTACTCACCACTGGTCAGGCCACACCTTGAGTACTTCTAGTTCTGGGCCCCTCAATTCAAGAGAGATGGTGAGATACTGGAACATGTCCAGAGGAGGGTGACAAAGCTGGTGAGGGGCCTGGAGCACAGCCCTGTGAGGAGAGGCTGAGGGAGCTGGAGTTGTTTAGCCTGGAGAAGAGGAGGTTCAGGGGTAACCTCACTGCCGTCTACAGCTATCTGAAAGGAGGTTGTAGCCAGGTGGGGTTGGTCTCTTCTCCCAGGCAACCAGCAACAGAACAAGGGGACACAATCTCAAGCTGTGCCGGGGGGAGGTATAGGCTGGATATTAGGAGGAAGTTTTTCACAGAGAGTGTGATTTGCCACTGGAATGGGCTGCCCAGGGAGGTAGTGGAGATGCCATCCCTGGCAGTGTTCAAGAAAAGACTGGATGAGTCACTTAGTGCCATGGTCTAGGTGATGGGCTAGGGCCGAGTGATAGGTTGGACTGGATGATCTTGGAGGTCTCTTCCAACCTGGTTGATTCTATGATTATATGATTCTAAGGGGTTAAGTTCAGATTTATCAGATTTGAACAGGTGGTATGAGGAGGTAACCCTCAGAGGTCCCTGTTGTCTAATTAAACCTTTCTGACAAGTATTATATTTCATTTTCAAGTATGCAAAGCCTTTTGTTCTCTCCTAACTATGAGAAAACCATCTGAGAATAAGTAACTTTTTCCTTGCCTTTCTTGCCCTTCTACCAAATAAAAATCAAAAGCATTTGTTTCTGCCTTGTTACAACAGATTACATCTGCTCTGCTTTGTCAGCATATGTGTATTTGCTGAACTGCATTTGAATATTTAAACCAGACACATCTGATGGTTTCATGATGAAAGTGGTGGTATCCTTGTTCAGTTTCAGCCTTAGCAACACCGACGGTGTAGAAAAGGCAATATTCTGAAATAGATATACATTAATTAAATTGATCCCCAACAAAACAAAATTTTCTTTGAGAGCAAAACACTGGAGAAGGAATCTCTGCCTTTAAGTTCAAATCACAAAATGTTTTGGTTGGAAAAGACCTTTAAGATTGACTCTAACTATTGTCTGACCACCAAGTCTGGTGCTAAATCATGTCACTCAGCGCTACATCTCTGCATCTTTTAAACACCTCTATGGAGAGGATTCAATCACCTTCTGGGGAAGCATGTTCCAGTATTTCTTCTCATACCCGACCTAAACCACCATTGCTGCAACATTGAGGTCATTTCCTCTCATCCTGTCACTTATTATTAGGGAGAAGAGATCAACAACCACCTCAGTACTACCTCCTTTTAGGTAGTTGTAGAGAATGAGGTCTCCCTTGAGCCTCCTTTTCTTGAGGCTAAACAGCCCCACTTCCCTCAGCCATTCCTCATAAAACCTGGTCTTCAGACCTTTCACCAGCTTTGTTGCTTTTATGCCCTTATGAAAGGCCAAAACTGGAACCCAGTGCTAAAGGTGTGGCCTCACCAGTGCTGAATAGGTTCTAATGGGTATCAGCACTTTAAAATATTCCTGTGGGTTTTTGTTTTCTTAACAGATATTGAATAACCAGAATGTGTTTTGACACAGGGCTGCTGTGGCATTGTTCCAGCAGTAATAATTTCATAGTGTAGCTATTAAGGTTTTAATTTTTTCTAATTTGGTCTCTTGTTACCACAATTAATCAGAGAAAAGAGGCAGCCTACCATTAAAGTAAACTGTGCCAAAAGGGAGTACAGCTGAAAAAAAATATAAAATAAAGGGGCTGTAGTCTGAGGGTGTAGTTTTACAGCATGTCTGGAATTCACAATGGCAGTCTTAGGACAGTTGCAGCCTAGAGCCACAATATATAATAAGCTGTGCCAAAAACACTTCAATAGCTTCTGATATAAACTTTAGGCTGTCTCTGTTTAACCCTTAACTGAGGTGATGTGGGTCTGGAAAACATCAATAAGTAACTGCTTTAATGTTGAACAAGAAAGGTTTCTATTGGCCTTGGGAAAATAGGTTCAAAGAACCGTTTTGGTTGGATATGACCTCAAAGATCATTGGATTAATCTGTCAACCCAGCACTACCAGGTCACCACTAAACCACATCTTTCAGCACCGCATCTCTATTTTTTAAACACCTCCAGAGCTCATGATGCAGCTGCCTCACTAAGGAGTCTTTCCAGTGTTTGAGAGCCTGTTCACTTCCAACCCTGACAGTTTTGTGTGTGAAATACCTTGGAGCTTATACTCAAATTCACAGAAAAGTTTCCACAGGAAATTAGGAATCTCTAGTCTCTGAAGGATTGTTACAACCAAGAATTTTTGTGTAATGCTTTCAGTGTGTCACAAGAAAAAATATTCCTTGATGTCAACCAGTTATTTCCCAGTTTCCTGTACTATTAAGCTGTAATCTTGAAACTCAATTAGAAATCTGCATAAGAGAGCTTCAGTTCTTATTTAATGTCCTCATTTGGAAAATTACTGTTTCCACAGTTACATAAGCAGGTTGATCCATGCTCCGTCCATGCTGTTAATCCACAGTTCTCATGGACTGGGTTTTGACAGACTTCTGAAAGGGATACATCCTTGGCATTCTTGTGCAGAAAGTGTTTTCACTTCCCGTGTTTATTTCTCTCCCTTTTCTGATAGCACCAGGGTATTTTTAAGCATTTGGAGACCTAAAAGATTGGATTTTTATTATTTTTTTTTCTTCCTTTTACAGGAAACTTGGTATGTTGTCTATAACAATTGTCCAAACCAGATTTAGTTCATCATTTAACAGGCAAACAGAAGTCTTGCATTAGAATTAAAGATATGGCTATGCCTCAGTGGCGCAGTTCTGCTTCTCTTGGATTTGGCTGCAGAGTGCTTGTCTTGAGTTCTGCATTGTCAAAGGCTTTAGTGTGACATTTTTGAGTGCTCAGCTCTTTGTCTTTGCATGATATGATATAAAGGCATTTAGGGCATAAATGACCTCTAATACTGCTCACCAAAAGGACATGCTTGTGTGTGAGGCAAGCACAAACACCAGTGATGTGATGGATAGAATATCCAAACCAACATCAAAGTATGTTTAGATCTATTAGTAAGAAGCAACTGTTACTTATCTGAGCAGCTGTGTCAGCGTGTGGTGACTGGCGGTGATTCAGTCACCTTAGTGGATGAACTGGATTAGAAATAATTAGATTGTGGATGTAAAAGATAGTAAGGATAATGTAGGGTAGCCAGAAGTGTGCCATGGGGATGAAATGTCACTTGAGATACGTGCTGTAAAATGAAGTGTGTTCCATAGAAGCGAATGGAAATCCATTCATTAGTCCATAAATAATGCAACTTTCCTTCCTTCTGTTGCCTTTGCTCCACTTGTTCTTGAATCTGGCGTTTGAATTGCTGCAGTCGTTCAGTGCATATTAGTGCATCACACAGCAGCTATACCTTAAATACCTGTCTGAAAGCTGAAAAGGGGTTTCCTGAGGGGTTGCAACAAATAAGTTCATAGCCTTGGAAGTTGCTTGTCATTCTATTTCAGTCATTTAAAGCTGGGATTGGATATACAGAATCCATTTAGGTGGTGACATTCAGTACATGACAGACAATGATACAAATGACCACATATCAGACTTCAGTTTCTTGGGTGTGACAGAAATTCAGTTTCTTGGGTGTGACAGAAATTCAGTTTTCTGTTTGTATTTGCATTTATCTCTCCAGGGCAGGAGTACTGATGCAGTTTAATACCGTGGCTACTTCAGACTTTGGCATAGCAACATCAGACGTTTGGGAATTTTAACCCAGTTGGCTATTAGCCAGTAACGATCATCTAAGGGGAGCGTAACCCACAAGGCAACGTTGAATAAATGCACCTAGTGCACGTGAAAAAAAAAAAAAACTGTACTGTGATGTTTAAGCTGAATTAGTTTAACTTACAGAATGAAATAAGAGCATCTGTCTATTTTACTTGAGGAAAATACATGCTGAAGACCGCAAGTGAAGTAATGCTAATTTATCCAATACTAAACGAGCTTTCTTAAATTTCATTTGCTTCCTGACTTCCTAAAGTCAGGAACCAGAATAAATACTAGTTCAGACTGCAAGGGCTTACTTTGGCCTTAAAGTTTTAGGATTCCTTGATTGATTAATATTTTGAATATCCATATGCAGTATATTCTCCCTCTTTACTCTGCTCTCATCAGACCCCATCTGGAGTACTGTGTGCAGTTCTGGAGCCCCCAGCACAGGAAGGACATGGAGGTGTTGGAGCGGGTCCAGAGGAGGGCCACAAAGATGATCAGAGGGCTGCAGCAGCTCTGCTATGAGGACAGGCTGAGAGAGTTGGGGCTCTTCAGCCTGGAGAAGAGAAGGCTTCCAGGAGACCTTAGAGTAGCCTTCCAGTATCTGAAGGGGGCCTACAGGAAGTCTGGGGAGGGACTATTTACAAGGTCTTGCAATGACAGGACTACGGGCAATGGTTTTAAAGTGGCAGAGGGAAGATTTAGACTGGATGTCAGGAGGAAGTTCTTTCCAGTGAGGGTGGTAAGGCACTGGAACAGGTTGCCCAGGGAGGTTGTGGCTGCTCCCTCCCTGGAGGTGTTCAAGGCCAGGTTGGACGAGGCCTTGAGTAACCTGTGCTAGTGGGAGGTGTCCCTGCCTATGGCATGGGGTTGGAACTAGATGATCCTTAAGGTCTCCTTCCAACCTTACCATTCTATGATTCTGTGATTCTATATTCAAAGAACACATTTATTCTTTGAGTGATGTTAACCCACTCTGAACAACTGGATGAACAATACGAATCCATAGAAACAAGCCCACCTCTTGGAGATGTATAAAACTAAAAATTACCATCCCATACTTTTTTTTCATGTAGGAACCCTTAATTTTGAGTAGGAAAATAACTTCTGTTGATTGTGTCCTCAGAGATAATGGGTTTTTTATTTCATAAAATCCTGATTTCATAGTCCATACTAAGAAAGGGGGTGGGAGTGGAATATAATTTCAGTGGTGTTACTTCTCATTAAACACAAATTCAACATTATGTATAATCGAAATGGAACATGCTGATTAGAATAGATGAGCTGATAATTTCATTTCTAGTAAACAGATCTCTGAAGTTTTGTCTTTCTACAGAATTTTTTTCTGCTTTCCATTTACCTTTGTGGCATATGTATGAAATGCCATAGAGCTGTAGTTCTGTGTTTAAAAGTAATTTGAGCGCTAACACGACCAAAGCTATAATCCAGTCTAAAGAAAAGCCACATGGCCAGGAGCAGGTGACCTTACATAATTTTAATTATGCAGAGGTTAATATTTTTCCCTAATTTGCTCTAATAAAAGAAATCAAAGCGAACTTTAGGATGTTTAAATGTTAACAGAAGTAGAAGACTCCTGTCATGAAAAGGTTATCAAAGCAGTAGTATTGTGGCACAGTAAACTCAAACTTGTCAAATACAAATGCAAGTTCAGCTATCTCCAAATCTTAATATTGCAGCTTTGTAGTTTGAATTGGGTTTTTTTATGTATAGAATCACAGAACCTTAGAGGTTGGAAGGGACCTCCAGAGATCGAGTCCAACCCTCCTGCCAAGCAGGATCCCCTACAGTAGTTCACACAGGAATGAATCCAGGCAGGGTTTGAAAGTCTGCAGAGAAGGAGACTCCACAGCTTTTCTGGGCAGCCTGTTTCAGTGCTCTGTCACCCTCACTGTAAAGTTTCTCCTCATGTTGAGGTGAAACCTCCTGTGTTCCAGTTTGTAGCTGTTGCTCCTTGGATTATTGCTGCACACCACCAAGAAGAGATTGGCTCCATCCAATTGACACCCACCCCTCAGATATTTGTACACATTGATCAGATCTCCTCTCAGTCTTGTCCAGCCTCTACAGCCCCAGGGCTCTCAGTCTCTCTTCATACAGGAGATCTCAAGTCCCCCAGTCATCCTTGTGGCTCTCCACTGGACTCTTTGCAGCAGGTCCCTGTCTCTTCTGAACTGGGGACTCCAAAATTGGACAAAGTATTCCAGGTGTGGTCTCACGAAGGCAGAGTAGAGGGAAAGAAGAACCTGCCTAGACCTGCTGGACACACTTTTCCTGATGCACCCCCAGGATGCCATTGGCTCTCTTGGCCACAAGGGCATATTGCTGTACAATGAACTTTGGAGGTCCTTTCCAACCCAAACCATTTTCTGACTGATAAAATTGCACCACAAAAACTGCAGTATGCTTAAGGCTAAATATAGATGTTAAGTTGTTCACTAGTTAACTCCCTTCTTGCCCTATACTTTTTCTTTCTAATAAAAGGTTTTCTTAAAATTGTATATGCTGTAATTGAGACTGACACATTTCAGGAACATCTTGGAAAGTGTTAGGTGTGTTTAAGGTGTTTATTTCTAGCACAGGGGGGCTTAAGATCTCTGAGGAAAAAGGTGTGCATTTACTACAGGTTTTTTCAACCAGCATAGGAATGCTAGCTGGGAAAGTTTCTAAATTTAGGGGTAAGATGAGAAAAATTTCCTGCATTTCGGCAAAGTTTGTTATAAAACTAAAACTTGCTTATGCTGGTATCACAGTTAGAGGGAATAATTTTCTTTGCTGTTGTATTTCATTAAAGGGAAGTATGGGCAGCAAGGTGTATAAATTGGATGAGATGGGTAAGATCTGGAGAAAACTAAGTACAGGTCAAGGAGGTAAAGCTAATGTATGATGCCTCTGTTCTCAGAGGTGAGACATTTTAACAACGAAGAGCCTATTACCCCCTGGGTTTCCAGCAGAGAGTGACTGTGTACAAAATGCCATGAGAAGGGGTCTTTCAGTAATACAGATTGGAAATATTTAATCAGTGAACCTAAGTGGAAGTTTTCTATGTCCCCTCTTACAGCCTCTGATATGGAATTGTTGAGAGGGAAGTGATTTTAAAATGCTGAGGCAGTGCTCTCTTCATACAGACTTAGATAAGGTTACTGAATCATCAGCATTGGTCATTACGAATTGCTGGCAGTGATTTCAACTTTAATGAAAGCTTGTGTAAAATGTTCCCAGCTGAGAAAGGAAGGCTGGAGCGTGCGTGNAAAAGGGTTTGTCAAGTCCTGGAACAGGATGCTCAGGAAAGTGGTGGAGTCCCCATCCCTGGGAGAGGATGAAAAAGCCATTTAGATGTGGTGCCAGGGGACATGTTTTAGCAACAGACTTGGCAGTGTTGGGTTAATGTATCTTAAAGATCTTTTCCAACTGAAATGATTCTGTCATCCTATTTACGGAAATAAAAAAATACTCACAAGTCTTGCCTCTGAGTTCCAGCAACCTGAAGCCAAGAAAAGACAGATTTTGAAGCATTTCTATGGAGTCAGCTTAATCTGTAAAATAAATCACACTTTTATATGAAAATGTGAGTGACTTGAAGCGGGGGATTGATGAAAATTGATGTGCTACCTGCAAACTGGGTAGCACTTTTAGAGACCAACATTTAAATGTTATGGAATTCTCACTGTTGAAGAATGATGATATTTTTGTTAATCATCTTGATAGCTTCTAGATATTTCCTTCTTCTTTTACTGTTCTATCTTCTGGGATAAACTAAAACTGCTGTTTATTTTATACACACAATGTCCAGAAGAAGGTTTTCTATTAGTTTTTAAATCTGTCTTAATATTTTGTCTTACAAAGTCAATATTACAGCAATATAATTACTACTTCTTCCTTTAGGATCTTAATGTACACCTTGAAGATAAAGTCTACCTTGCAGGAAACATTTTTACCTTAGCAGACATTTTGATGTACTATGGATTGCACCATGTCATGGTAAGTGTTATTTGCATTATTTTTGTACGTACAACAATAGATAAATGAAAAAAGTGTGTCCAAACTGAAAGTACTAAGTTTGTTAGTATTGGAGAAATGCTGCTGGTGCTCTGAAGGATGAATGCATAGAGAATTGTGAGCTGGAACAAAATGTTATTTGTGTTTCAAGACTTGATAACAGAATATGAAAATAGGGAGCAGATGCTTAGGGAAAAATCAACAAAAATGAAGTTTGTACTGAGTGCAGATGGTGTTGAGATTCTTTGTACTCAGCTTAGGGTTTACTATGAAGTGTTTATAAATCATTGCACCTTGATTCTCAACTCCAAGTGGTATATTAGAGCCATGAGGATGGTTGGGGAAGTTGAGCATCTCTCCTGTGGAGAGAGACTGATAGCCCTGGGGCTGTTTAGTCTTGATAAGAGAAGACTGAGAGGAGATCTGATCAACATGTACAAATATCTGAGGGATGGGCATCAAGTGCCTGGGGCCAATCTCTTTTCAGTCATGCACAGTGATAAGCCAAGGAGTAACAGGTATAAACTGGAACATAGACGGTTTCACCTCAACATGAGGAGGAAGTTCTTTACAATGAGGGTGACAGAGCACTGGAACAGGCTGCCCAGAGAGTCGGTGGAGATTCCTTCTCAGGAGACTTTCAAAACCTGCCTGGATGCATTCTTGTGCAGACTACTATAGGGGATCCTGCTTTGGCAGGTGGGGTGGACTTGATGATCTCTGGAGGTCCCTTCCAGCCTCTAATCTTCTATAATTCTGTGATTTGAAAGGTGAAGCAGGGTAAGTTAGTTACATCTTGGACCATGGAATGTGATTGTAAATGAGTCCTCTGGAGTGAGCACTGCTAAACAGACCAAAGGGCTTACACAAAAAGGTGTGCTAAATTCTTGGGAGAGGAGAACATCAGTTTTATGTTAGACTGTTGGGAGGGAGACAAGGTAGCAAAGATCCCTCTGAGAAATGCACATGTGTCTGGGAATCAGCAAACTCATCAGCTGGGTGAACAGTTACTTTCAGTATACAACTGAAAGCAGGGCTCTGGCAGAAGAGTGCAAGAATGCAGCACTTCAAGAGGGAGACGCAAGGAAAGATCAAGTAACCAAATACTACCAAAATCATGAGAGAACTCTTGTATATGTTTCTTGACTGTCCAGGAATCTTCATTTCAGAAGGGCGGTGAAAACATGTTAAAGTCAGTCACTTAGAATTATTTTGGTTAAATCATTTTTGCCTTGTAAAATGCCTTTAATAGGACAGATGTGTTGACTGGCATGTGAGGATGGGTTACCTTTCACACATGATATATAGACAAAGCAAAAATTTAAGTACTTTCTAAAAATATGACTGTATGTGAGTACAAAGGAGACTTTTTTTTTTTTTTTCTAAGGCTAGGCAGGGGAAAATCAACCCTATTTTAAATTTAGAGTTTGCTCTAGAGTAGACCACCTAATCAAGAAGAAAAGACACAAGTTATTGCTTTGGGAAATAGAACAGATGGTAAAAACAAATGACTTGGTGCTCCTGGGTGCCTGCAACCATCCAGATACTACTTGGGAAAAGTTTATAGCAGAGCATCTGTTTCTGAAATACTTGATTTCATGATTTAATGTTCTGAATTGGAAGGGTATAAAGGGCAAATAATGGGGTGGCTATAATAATAAAGAAGAAAATCTAGGAGCGCCTGGATTGGAATTTTATGTGTTTTGAAGGTTTCCAAATTGGGTAATACTTGTAATTGACTATAGAGGTAAGATCTTGAACTGTGGAATCCTGGGTTTGGGTTTTTTTTAGGGAGGGTTGGGTTGTTTGCTTGGGTTTTTTTTTGCCCCTGTTTTGTTGTACACTCTTCTTTCATGTAATGGGAAGAATGCACATCCAGAGCTGCTGCTCTGCTCTGAGCTTAGAGAGAGGGGAAGGAAAGCTGCTGTATCTCAGTGAGATGTGGTTCAGGGAAACACTTTGTCCTATCCATCACTATTTTCCTTGTGCAAAATACTTGTAAATGTTTTCTATAATCTTTCAGGAGAGGAGGTAGAAATGGAGACTGGGGTGGGGGGGTTGGGTCCCCACTCCTTGCTGTCCATCAAGCTGTCTTTAAAATTGATCTGAAAGTGTTTCTGATACTGACCTTTAGGATCAACCTCTCTGCTTTTGACAGACACAGACAGTAGCAATAGAATACTGTAAATATTATTAGCAACATGCCTGAATGAGCCAAGCATTATCAAAATTTTAACACCTTCTGATACACATTTCACTGAAAGGGTTTTTAGGCCCACCTAGTCCTATTGCTCACTTTTTCACCTGTGGTTTCATCTTCCCTTCTTAGTGTTTCTGAATGTAGATCATACATCTTCATATTTCTGCCCTCCTCCCCACCTTCATTTTGCTATTCCTATTTTCCAGAGGGCTTCTGGATCCTTATGCCTCACTCTTCAGACTTGTCCATTTGAACTTAGTAACCAGTTTGCCTGCTGAACAGCAGTAACTCTTAATTTTGCTGTTACTTGTCTGCCATTGCTCTTCCTCTCCCAGTTATCTTAATAAGCACAGTAGTACTATGTCTTTAAAAATCCATCTTGTGGGAAAGGAATTGATATTTAATGAGTAGGAGTCAGATTCATGGGTAGTGTGTTGGTCTTCCTGCAGACTGAGTCCATTAATTAAAGATATACACTTGGAATAAGTCAAGAGCCAAATTATACTTTGTTCTGCATCATTTTGGTCACAGCCATCCAAAAAGTGTAATTCTTGATGCAGATTGTCTGAGGTTTTACAAACCACGTGGTGGACATTGTCATACATAATTCTCTGTCACCTTGTGTCTAATATAAATATTGTTGGGTTTAGACACTTTGATTACTTAAACACATACATGGATAAATATGAGAAGCAATGAAGTTCTGGGAGGTTAAAGTATAGACTGCAACAAAAACATAAATTTGGAGGCATTGCTTGAGGAGAGCTGAGACAATCAGCATCAAATTCTCCCTGAGGTAATAAACTTGTTTTCATAATAATTTTTTTCATTTAAAGTTTCCCTTTGTTTTTATTCTGAAGCAGCAAAAGTCCAGTTCTGTTTAAGAGAATCAATAAAAAGATCGATCTGGTTTTATACTTCAGATATTTTGTCAGAACCAAAGAAGCTGTCTCAGATATGTGTGGCTGGAAATTTCTTTAATAAGGTCTAGAAAATAACTTGAAATTCATTTCTACAAACAGAAGTCAAAATTTTGGGGCCAAATAAAGTAGAAAACAGTAAATTCTCTGCAGGTCAGAACTATACAGCACTATAATGAGACTGTCGCGGTAGTTTCTAGTCCAGTAATTTTTTTCCTTAATGAACTTTTGTAATAAACCTATTATCAATGAATACAAATAAAAATGGCAATCTGTTTATTTCAG
Organism: Ramphastos sulfuratus; assembly: GCA_013399055.1. Lineage (NCBI taxonomy): Eukaryota > Metazoa > Chordata > Aves > Piciformes > Ramphastidae > Ramphastos > Ramphastos sulfuratus. The sequence goes on along the minus strand of WBNM01034506.1, from coordinate 32,207 downwards.
TAATGGAATTAACAGGCTTTCCATCTGAAAGATGGTGCTAGAAATGGCACTTAAATTGATTTACGAAAAGAAAAGATGAAGCTTTATAAATACTCTTTTAAGAGGAAAAAAAAAGTTACAACTATGTGAAAGCAGATGTATTTCGTGAAATAAGATTTGGTTTTTTCTTTCCCTCACATCTAAAGGGCTACACTTTAAAAGTGAGATATCATCTTGATGCTGCAGAACTCCAGTTGCAGCCAGGTATTTTTAGATTTCCCATGCACACGCTGGCTGTGGGAATGATAATTTATTCCTTCATCCCTCATGCTACTTAAAGCAAATATAATTAAAGCTTATGTATTTATAGTCCTTCTAGAAACTCTTCTGGTTGCATTCTATGCTGACCACCTTGCTTACCCTTTGTGAGCTTGGTGGTGAAAGAATAAAATTCTTTTTTTCCTTTTTTTTCCATGACACAAAAAAAAAGCCTGTCAAATTGAGTTTCTGCTTCTTTGCTATTAAAATAATTGCTTTAATAGCAAATAATTATTTTAACAGCAGAACAGCAGCCTTTCTTAACTTGGGGGAATTATCTAATTTAATGAGGATGAACAGAAAATACCCATCTAACAAAATGTTGTAAAAAAAATGCCATGGAAGTGATCTCTAAACAATTAACCTAAGAGTTATGTTCCAAGTAGAAAGTAGAGCATGCCACAGAGTGCTTTTTAATATATTTCACTGATAGAGTAGATTATGTAAATAAGGAAAAATATTTTGCTTGTTGTGCCTAGAGTACAGAAAGGGGGGGGGGTATTAGAGTAGCTGTCTGGTTTGCCCTTCAGATGTTTTTTTTCACTGCACTTACAGAATGGAGGAGGACTGATTTTTTTTTTTTCTAGACCTATTTCTGATCTACATCAGAGAACTGCAAAGATTGAGAACTATCACTGTAAAATCATGGGGAGGAAATACTGGATCTGCACCCAAATCTAAAATTTAGATGAGCATTTTAGTTTAGCACTGGAAGAAGCTGGATTTAGATTAGACATTCTTCTTCTCCATAAGGGTGAGGCAGCGCTGGAACAGGTTGCCCAAAGAAGTTGTGGGGGCTCCAAGCTTGGAAGTGTTCAAAGCCAAGTTGCATGGGGCCTTGAGCAGCCTGGTTTAAGATGAGGTGTTTCTGCCTTGGGGTTGGAACTGGATGATTTTTTAAGGACCCCTCTACCCCAAACTATTCTGTGATTTTCATAAACATGTGTTTACCCGTTAAAAACTTTGAGAGTATTGTAGTTACAACTTTAATTGTGCAATGATCACAGAACTTGGTGATAGCATTTTTAGCATCTGTTCATATTTGAAATACTTCCAGTGATTTTTAAATGGCCTTAGAGTACCCACCTTCCTCTTTTCATGCTCTGCATCACTTTGTAAATGGTTCTAAACCTTCCTACCAGGCACCGCCTTTTAACTACAATTCACTGTATCAAAATGCAGGTGATCAAAAGCATTTGCCCTGAAATGGTACTGCAAGGGGTTTTTCTTTTGTCCTGAATATACTGTCCTTACAGAAGCTCAGGCACTGTGTGAAGCACTGTGTTACATTTTAATAGCTTCCACTTTTTATGTGTAATACATTTCAAAAATTGCAGAGCTTTTCCCCTTATCACTGTTATTCCATGCTGATGAGTTCTTTTATGTTTCTAGCTCATCAAAAATACGTGATTGTATTTTAATAGATTTGTTTGTGCACTTCTATCAGAATGTATTGCTTAGGAATACTGTTTACACTTCCATGCCAGCAGCAGCAAAATAAAAAAAAACAAAAGCTGATTTTTCTCATACTGCCTGAACTGGGGTTCCTCACAGTTCAGAACCACAGGTGCTATTGTGGAAATATATGTGGTATTGTGTTTATATTCTGGTGGGTGAGTCCCAGAGGAAGAAGAGCTGCTTGGGTTTAGGAGCAGCTGCAAGATCCCTATTCTTCAGTTGTTGCCATAGTTCCTTTTAGCCTCCTGTTAACAGAGCTTTAATGCTCTGTGGTGTAGGTTCAGAATTCCTTCCTGCAGCTCCTTGAAATTCTTCCTTGGTATTTTTCCAGCATATATCCTTATCTTGTTTTTGACTTCTGCATGTTTAAAGCTTTCCATTTCTAAGCCAAGTGCTGGTTTGCATGAGGGAACAGCAAGGAGCAGCAGCAAGTGTTACGGGCAGCTCTGGAAATATAAAGTGCTCCTTTATCTTAGGTACAGCTGAGTAAATGTGTACATACAGCTCTTCCTGTGATTGAAAGTTTGTTGGAGCATCTTTGTTTCCAGCTGTCTTGTACCCAAGATCAAACTTGCAATGAACCTGTGTGACCCATCTAATCTGGTGTCTGCAGAACAAGGCATAAGGAATCTGCCATCTGCTTAGCTTTCAAAGGGGGATTAACCTTCATGAGCTTTAGAAGTCTAAACATGAAAAATGTCTGTTGATGTCTCTTAAAACTCTTCAGTCACAAACTAGTGAAGGTTGAAAATGACCTCTGGACATCATCTAGCTCTTTGTCATTGACTTGCAGGTGTTGTCAAGATGACTAAGTTCACCTTGCTGGCTGCCTTAGCTAACTGAAAATGAAGTGAGTAGAATCCCATCAGTTCACATGTTGGTGAGATAAGATTAGGGTTGATGCGAAGATCCCATTCAGTTCCTGATGGTTCAGCCTCATTACTGAGGGATGGGGAGACCTAAAATTCTAATCCAGGATGGGAATGGTCCTTCTACAGCTGGCTGAAAAGACTTTGAAGTAATAAAAGACTTCATAGTGAAGCTTTGAAGATGCTGCTGTCTTGAGGTTAGGCTTTGAAAGGTGTAGTTGAGGTCTGTAATTCTAAATGAGTTTCATCTGAGCCAGTTCTCTGATCAAACACACAGGAAGGCTTGAAGCTGTTCACCTTAGTCACAGTTCTTATGGTTAGAAGCTTGTCCTAGTTTTGAGCCACAGGCTGCCCAGGGTAAAAGGACAGAAAGGTATTTTACCCCAAAGGAGTACAATAAAAACAGTTGCATAGAATTGGAGGTTAAAAGTGAATGCTGTTTACAAATATACAGAAATACAAAAAGGTATTCGGGGAAAAGGACTATATACACGAATTAGGCCCAGTTCTCTGCCTGGTCCTAATAGGCCAAAGCCTCACACACACACACTCAGCCCCAGCAGGCCCAGGAGCAGGCTGAACTGCTCCCCCACAAAGATAGCCCTACCGAGCCTCAATGCCCCCCAGAATGGACACAGCAGGCTTTGACCAGGCCTGAATACCCACACACACAAACCAGTGGTGTAGCAAGAAATTAGCTTGCAAGAAGGTCACAGAAGGCTGCAACCAGTGCCACAAACCAGAGAGACAGTGGCTGTGTGTGCCAGGAGCAGGGGGAGAGCGCCAGAATTGGCTGTCATCTCCCCTTGCATAGGGGGATACAGGAAAGGAGAATAGAATAAGAATGCCCTGTGTTTTACCCCAAGACTTTCTAGTCTCCCTGGAGGTCTTGTCTCTATACTTAGACCAATTAACTCTTAATTTCCCTTAACCTACAACAGAGCTGTTGCAAGAGCTGTGTGAGGAGATTTCCTCTTGACTGATCTTGAACTGTTCAGGTCTGGGTGAAAATAACCAAGTGTCTGCTGCTGACTTGAGAACTCTGGTGAGGAGTCAGTGAGAGTACTTGAAATGTGTGTGTGAGATGTGGACAGATTTCTAGTTTGATTTACTGTAGTAACTTGGATCACAGCATTGATGTCTTAAGTGTTAAGCAGTGTTCTTTCATAGTAGCTCTTGTATGGCTGTAGCTCAGGCAGTCTGAAATCACCTGAAAATAACTTGTTCCTGTATTCCTAATACACGTCGATATGCAGAGTTAGTTGACACCTGCTAGATGAACATGACAGACATGTTGTGGGACTCTTCCCTGTACTAGCACCCCCCAGTACTGCTAACTCCTCAGTAGATAAAGGAATTAAATCCAAGCAAGCTAATGCCTTCCTCTGTCCTTCCCCCCATTCAAATGTATATTCCACCCTCCGCATCTGTTCGTTGGGAGTGAATTAAAAGTAAATACTTCAGGCTGTGAATTTTAATATGTAACATTAAAATAGAAAACTCATGGATTGTAACAACTTTTTTGATGTGAGCCTGCCCATGTTTATTTTACCTTACCACATGTTACAACACTAGTGATGCAGTGCTTTGAATTACTAGTGCCTTTATTTCTTCCCCATGCAGGTGGAGCTGACAGTGCAAGAAAAGGAGAAATACCTTAATGTCTCTCGTTGGTTCAACCACATTCAACATTATCCAGGTGTCCGACAACATTTATCTAATGTTGTCTTCATCAAGAATACATTATACACTAATGCTGATTAAGGAAAAATGTAATGCCATGTTGAAAAAGTATTTAGGAATTTAGAAGTTAATCCCATCCAAAACCACTGATTTGCAAATACTGGTTTGTAACCTTACGTGTGTGAACCAAAACTGGTGATGCCTCAAATAATACAGTTGCATTAAGTTGTTGTTGTGCGTTCCCAGAATCTGGCCCAGTTAAAAGATTGTATCATGTATCTGATTAAATGCAGCAATGGTAGAAAGATGGAAATTGAGTTTTAATTCACTCTTTTAACAAAGAAAAGCTCACAACATACAAGTGTAATTACATGGGCTTCATAGGAAAGAAGAACTTTTCCTTCAATTATTCGCTCCTCTTGCTATTTATTGCATTTTTCCATACGTCCTGCTTCCTTTCCAGTTTATTTTTCCATGGATGTTTACACTAGTTTTGTAAGAGTTCAGAGCTATATTGTGTGCCAAGGATGTGACAAAGGGAACATGCAAATGTTACAAAGTATTTATGTGACCGAATAAACTATTTTAAACCTGGAGTCTTAATTTGGCTGTGGAATGTTTTTGTTTTTCTTGAGTAAACAAAATTGAGATTTTTTTTAAACCTTAGTTCACTTTCCGCCTCACTTTGTGGTATGTGGACTTTTCTTTCAATTCTGGAAGTGTTTTCCTTCAACCTGGGCAGCAAAACTATAGTGTTCTTCAAGATTTTGCATGTGTCTTACTCTACAATTTCCACACAACTGTAAATGCAACCTTCCAAATCCTAATTAAAAAAGGTGGGGGTGAGGGGAAATAGCAACAGCAGAAAACTACCTATATTAAAAAAAATAAGTAAATAAATCCTTACCATAAGAGCAGAGTGAGATAGGCTCTCAAGTTTTCTCTCAGCATCTCAAAGTCTGTTTTAAATCCACAGACCTTGTTGAATTGGACATTTGCACATCAGATCGTTGCACATGTTCTTAACATATTTAAAAGTTCCACATAAAGCCCTAAAGATATACTTGAACTGGGTAATTGCCTTCTGCACAAGTCACAGAATCCCAGCATGGTGAGGGCCAAAAGAAACTTCTGGAAATTATTTAGTCCAATGACCCTGCTAAAGCAGGGTCACCCAGAGCAGGTGGTCCAGGGATCACAACGTCCAGGCAGGTTTGGACTCTCCAGAGACGGAGACTCCACAACCTCTCTGGGAATCCTCAAAGTTAAGAGGTTCTTCCTCATGTTCAGATGGAGCTTCCCATGACCAGTTTGTTCTGTCATTGGGCACCACCAAAACATTTCTTGGATGCACATTTTTCTGTATTAACTTGCATCCTACATTAGGCTTCTCCCACCCAGTGAGATAGGTATCTTGGATAGCTCTTTGAGTGTTTTGAATGTTAAATGGCCTTAAGAAAGAAAAAAAATGGTAAATAATTACATGAGGCAATTAAAACATACAAGGAGGGGAGAAAACTGATGAGCAAAGTTAACTTTGGCAGTTACAGGATATATAGTGGGGGGGGGTGTTTGTGGTTTGGTGGTTGGTCGAGGGTTTACAGGCACACAGTGTTGTTTTTAGGAATATCTTAACAGTGTTGAGATGTTTGGTTTGAAATTTGTATTGTTTCCCAGGGAGGTCAGTTCTCAGCTTTTACTGTTTTTCCTGCTAGTTACTTTTGTACCCTGCTATTACAAAGCAGGCCTGTGTGCCTGACTGAAATTGAATTTGTAAGAACTGTGGAGTGGGATTTAGTGCAGAACTATATTAGAAACTTCATACTCCAAACTTTGTTTATTTTACTGGGGGCTTCATGTTTTTACTGTCAGTATTTGCACTCTGAATTCACAATTTATTCCAATATTTATTGCCTACTAGTATGTATTCAAGTGACTTTGTGGGTTTTTTTGTTTGTTTGTTTGGCCCCACTTAAGGCTGGGAGCAAGTGGTGATAAGGTTTAGAAAAATACCAACACTCTTGAATTCTGCTATGAAAAATACCTGCACTTCTGAATTCTGCTATACTGAACCATTTTCTCTTTCTGAGAGGGAGTGTGAGTTGGGAATCATCATCCTGTTGGCTAGGGTTTGGGGAATTTTCTTGTTCTTCCAGACCATTTGATTTTACACCCCCTTATTGCAAAGGAGAATGATTTAAGTCATGAAAGTGTTTGTGTGGAAACAGCAGTTTCTGTCACAGCTGGGAGCACTGTGATGGAACCAGAGCTAAAGGAAGCAATACACTGATCTTTTCAGACAAATTTTCTTAGGGATGATACTACAAAGTGCTTTTGGTTTTAATCCCAAGCAGACAGTTTCCAAGTGTTGGGATTTCTCAAGGTGGTGACACGCTACTGCTGCACTATCCCCTAGCCTCTTGTGCCAGTTTTATTTTCTCTGGTGTAGAACAGAGGTGTTACTTGCTGCTGAAACACTTTAACAAAAGAAAGAAAAAATGCTCAGATAATAACAGACGAAACGTTTAGAAGTGGATTGGTAAAATTTAACTCTGTGGTGTCTCAAAAGCATATGGCCATTCCATGCTGATTTGAGCCTTTCTATTTTCTTTCCCCTGCATAGAGAAACTGAAGTGGGTAAAGGGTTAAAAGCAAAGAAGGAAGAATTGAGACTTTGCCTTTAGAGAGAGGGAAAAACAGATGGTATTGGTTTTCTACCCTCTCCCTCTTTCCATCCGATGCCTTTTGATCACCAAGGGCACCTGTACAAAACTCAAAAAAATGATAAAAACTTAGCTTGGTCTGAGAGTGACTGAGGTACATTTTTCACACTAATGTTTCACTTTATGTACAGCTGGGCCATAGCGTACCAGAGCTCTCAAACAGGTACTGAGGGGCAACATGAAGAGTGTGTTTGGGGTAAATGTTCTACTCTTTTCAGAGTTACTACCACTTGTCTCTCTGGAATATTTTATTGCACTTTGGACATTAGTAAAAGTGACCTTCCTCCAGCTCCTCCTTTCTTAAAATCTCAGTTGCTGAAAGGCGCAGTGGATTCCGTGATGTTTTACTTCTGTTGCCTCGCAGTTTGATGATGATGGTGATGACGACCACGGCGATGTGTGGAATTTATTTTCGCAGCGTTTCATGAGCAATGACACCCTCATTTGTTAGCGTGTATCTCATCGTTGCAGCGTTATTATTTTGCATAATTGTTCTATCTAATTTATTCAAGGGGCCTGACATGTTATGGTCTTTTAAGTATGTGCCTCTAGGACTTGAGGTTGTTGCCATATGGTGAGATGGGGCTGCATGACAACCTTCCAGCAACTGAAGAATTCAACATTGAAATAAATATGATAATTGTAAGCATTCAGTGAAATCTTGCACTTCCCACTTGGCTTTTTCCCCTTGATGCCAAGATGACTGCTGCTTGCAGACAAGCCAGGCTGAAACAGGTATTCAAGGATTGCTTGTTAGAAACGTCATGGTGATTTTTAGTCACCTTTGTGTGTACAGCTTTGTTTACAAGTGAGTTCAGTTTAACTTCAGAAGTCTCTAGGGGCAGTTCTTGGCACTGAGACATAACTGGGCTGACAGCGATCACTTAAAAACTCCAGGTTTAATACAGGATTAAAGAGTGAGTGAATAAGTTTGAGAAGCTCTGTTGCACTGAAAGGACAAAACTAGTTTCAGGTTAAACCTACGTACTGAGAAAATCCAGCTGTTTGGATGGAACTGAAGTGTAGGCTTCTCAGCAGCAAAACAAAATAGGATTGTGGGGGTTTTGTATGATAACTTAAATATATAACCTGCATTTTTCTCAAGTTCATGTCATCCAGGTAGGCATTGCAGTTTTCCACATGGAAAACAGCATGGTTAACAATTGAAACAGTCAAAGCAAGCAAGTTTTGTTACCTTTCTTTCCTGCCCACCTGCAGTAAATGCTTGCTTTCAAGAGGTTTGCACCTATTGAATTACCAGAGATTCTTTGGGTACAACACATAGCATTTAGACAGTAAGGTCTCCTAGTTAGCACTTGAGTTGTTTGCCTGTAAGATGTGATAGTTGCTTTCTTTATCTCTCACATAAATGTCTTTAATTATAGCTCAAGGAAGAGGAATCCAGATTCTTCAGCATGGGTGTGGACCTGGGTTATTAGGAGGGAGGTGGGACTTTAAGATTATAAATGGCTGTTAGTGCTTTGCAATTCTAATAAGACACTAATTTATATTATTTTTATTAAATGTGACTTAGAAATCTTAACGTGGTCTCTTAAATGCACTCAATCTTCAGTAGTGCATAGATCTGCAATCTTCAGTCAATCAATCTTCAGTCTTAACATGGTCTCTTAAATGTCTCAATCTTCAGTAGTGGGACAGGTTGTCTCCAGGATGACTGGCCTCCTGAACTGCAGATGGAGCCAGGGACTTGTATAGTCCCCCTGTAATCCAGGAGGAAGCAGTAAGGGACCTGCTGAGCCACTTGGATCCTCACAGGTCCATGGGACCAGATGGGATCCATCCTAGGGTGCTGACAGAGCTGGCAGATGAGCCAGCCAAGCTGCTCTCCCATCATTTATCAAAAGTCCTGGCTCACTGGAGAGGTCCCTGAAGACTGGAAGCTGGCCAATGTGATGCCCATCCACAAGAAGGGCCGGAAGGAGGAACCGGGAAATTACAGACCTGTCAGCCTGACCTCAGTGCCAGGCAAGGTTATGGAATTCTTGAGTGCAATCATACAGCACGTACAGGATGGCCAAGGGATCAGGCCCAGCCAGCATAGCTTTAGGAAGGGCAGGTCCTGCCTGACCAACCTGATCTCCTTTTATGATCAGGTTACCTGCCTGATGAATGCAGGAAAGGCTGTGGATATAGTCTACCTGGACTTCAGAAAAGCCTTTGACGCCGCAACTTAGTGCCACGGTTCTTGTTTCAAAAACCGTAAATGATCAAAACACTGTTCCTCAGTGCTGTGGATTTGGAAGAGGTGAGGATAAAATACTTAGAGAGATTAGCTGAGAGAGATCAAAATGAAGGAATAGATAAAACTATAAAATTATTACCAGGAAATCTATTGTCAGCTCTTCTATTCAGAGGTCTGCTTCATGCTCTTTCTAGTCTGCTACCATTCTCTGTTTGCATCTCTGCAGGTGACTTTTGGTTTGGCTGCCACTTGAGCACGGAAACTGGGAATGATTAGTGTGATTTTTCTGCAAGTAAATTTCCTTTGGTATGGCCATAAATCGGTTTTATAATTGTATTTGTATACAGACCCTACTATATAATTTTTTGTACCATTAATTTTGTGTTGGGAAGAGGAATCTGTAGGCCTGTTTGATTTTTTTTGTTCCTTTTGGTTTTCAGCGTTCTCACTCCTTTTGATCTTGGATGTGTTTCATGGTCTTTAGCTTCAAAGTGTAATTGCAGTGATGCAGCTGCTTAATGGATTAATACATTTAATATTTTCCCCCTAAGAGCAGAATTTCTTCTTGGCATCTATAATTGGATGGTGCTGCTGCTGTCCTTCATGGATACCAGGTTTTGTGTTCACCATACACCTGGCCACATGCTTACTCACTTAGTAATCTTAATGTTTGTTCTAGATTTATCAAAACTGAATTGTATTCCACGCTTTTTTTTTTTGTGTGTGTGTGTTTGAATTTTGCTGCAAAAGACACGCAAGGAGAGATGCCATCAAGCATCTCTGCTGTGCCAAGCTTTCAGATTCAAGCTGAGTGTTTGCATCCCACTGCTGCTTGTCTTGAATAGCAGATTTATAGTACTTCAGAGCTCAGCTCCAGGGCGATACATAAAGATATCACAGATTTGAGGGGGGCAGGGGGTTGATTTTGTAGCAAGGGTTACTTGTTGCTGCTCTGTGCAGGTTCCTGCAGGCGTGGCCTTTATTTTCAGTGCTGGTGGTGACTGCAGCCACAGCAGTTGCTGCCATGCACCGTGCATCCCGTCATCTTTCACTCTGCAGGCAGGCGGGAGGTGAGTAATTTTTCATTGTTGCCGCATGTAAAGGATTCCCCTCTCCCCTCCCACACTACCTTGGCCCCTTCAGGAAGATTTTCATCTATTAAACTTTCCCTTCTCTGTTGAAAGAACTAAATGTCTCTCAGCATTTCCAGGCTGGTGATCTAATTTGACAGCTCATCGGTGATGTCTATTCCACTTCAAAGAGGCAGGTAGCCCGGGGCTAGCCAGCTGCATTGTGGATTCTGCAGATTTGGCTTGCTGTTCCTGCTGGGTGTCATCTGTCTTCTTAGTCTTGCGGTGGATAATTTTTGTCCTCCCTAGCATCATCTGCCTGAGCAGTTTCTGCCTGGCAGGCCTGTCCATCCAGGTTGAGCATCAAATACAGTAGCCACACAGCTAATGTGACAAGGCACTCCTCCAAAGAGCGCAGCCCCGGGCCTGCTTTGGCCAGCATGGGCAGGGCGGCCCACAAACTTCCAGCCATCACCGTGATGGTCTCGGTCTCCCATCACAGGGGCAGCCCATGGATTTATTCTGCTGGCACAGTGTACGTCCTCCCCTCCTCGCCCTCTTAAGGGCTGTCGCTCTGATTCCTCCCGTCCTGGCAGATGTCTGCCTCAACAGGTTTGGGTTTCCCTGCCTGTTGCCAGCATTTGACTCGGCCACGGCCGCTCGGATGGAACAATCCTTTAGTGGATGATCATCGCCAGACAGCCTGTGGGGGAAATGACAGGACTGGGCACATTCATCTGGAGATGCTGCGATCTGGAGTGCCGCTAACGCTAACGGGAAGTGGCAGGGTGATCCCTGAAAGAGAAAGCAGGTTCCATTGCACAGCAAAAGTGACAGAGGTTGTTTAGCCTATCCTCCAAAAAAATCCACGATGACTACATATGTTGATTTTCATGCTGCAAGCCATAGCTATTTCCATATCTTTCTGACTTGATGGCTACTTCCTACAAGCTGACAGGTTAGAGGCTCCACAAGTATTGTCTTTTTATAGCCATCACCTCTTTAAGTCCTCCTTAATTTTTAAAAATGTGTTTTGAGAATAGGCTTGACAGGGCAGTAGGAGTAAGCAGGGAAAAAAGAAACAAAACCAGGCATAAATGCAGCAAGTAAAGCATATTCTTTAAAAAAAAAAAATCAAACTATGAGGAGAAATGGTTTCAGGACAGTAGTCCTAGAAACCAATGCACTTATCTGTCACAGGATTTGCCCTTGTTGCAGTCATGCAGTTCTGAACTTGACACTACTCATGATGTAAAAATTCTTTCCTGGAAATGCCATCATTACAACCCCCCTCTATCTACAGGATTTTCTCCTTAGCAATTAAAAAGATTGCTGGAGCATAGAGCTTAGAGAGAGAGAGAACTTGTCTGAGAGAGAGAGGCTAAGGAAAGGTGGCAGCTAGACTGGAAAGGGATAAAATTAACACTTGGACAATTCTACCCCTAATTATTAGTGATCATCAGGCCAGATGAGATATCCTGCAGATACTCTATTAATACATGAGCACTACTGTCATTTACTGGTGATCATAAAACACTTTGGATCCAAGTGGGAAAATATAACTGCTCATCTACAGGTTGCAAAAGATAGTTGCTTTGGGGGAAAAAATGATAGGTGAAAGGGAATGGTATTTTTTATAACTAGTCTTATCTCTGCTGGTTGCCTCTTTAATGAAGTATTTACAGACTATGTAATAGTGAAGGAGGGAAAAACTAGTTTAGATCATACATTTATGCTGAACTTACTAAGAATGCTAGTTGAAGCATTGAACACTTCCCAGTGTAAGATTCATTTTATTATTTCACAAAGTCACAGACCAGTAGGGGTTGGAAGAGACCTCTAAATATCATCTAATCCAATCCCCCTGCCAGAGCAGGATCACCTAGAGTAGGTCACATGGGAACGCATACATGCAGGTTTTGAATGCCTCCAGAGAGGAAGACTCCACAAACTCCCTGGGCAGCCTGTTGCAGTGTTTTGCCACCTTCACAGTGAAAAACTTTTCCCCCTATTGTGATGGTTTGGGAGTTACATGCCCCCCCACTCTATGAAAATCACCCAGACTAGACTAAACCAGCTGGAAGTTAAGGAATGGAGCTTTATATTCACAGCTTAGCACAATACACAAGCAGAGATTTACAATATATTACGAAATATAAACAGCTATATACAGAAATATAAAAGTTAAAGGTAATACAGAAACACAATACCCCTCCCACAAATTAGAGTCCCCAGGAGGGGCTCCCAACCACCCTTCCACCTTCTTCCCACCCTTCTACCTTATCCCAGATTCTGCCTTATGTGTAAGGTGAGTTTGGAGGATCAGCAAGGGGGGTTAGAAGCAGAATGATTAGTTGGGTTACACAGCAGCAAAAGCCCAGAAAGACACACCCACTCCGACAGAGAGAGACTCTGTCTTATCTGTGTTTGTGTCCTTGTTTTTATATATCTCAGCAAGCCTATGAGTGAAGTAGACGTCACCATTGTTTACACAGCCTATAATCTATTTTTTTCATTAAAATATTCCAATTAGCCTCAAACCAGCACACCTACATTCAGCTTGCACCCACTGCCCCTTGTCCTATCATCGGACATCACTAAGAAGAGCCTGGCACTGTCCTCCTGATACTCACCCTTCATATATTTATAAATATTAATGAAGTCATCTCTCAGTCTTCTCCTCTCCAAGCTGAAGAGCCCCAGCTCCCTCAGTCCCTCCTCATAATGAAGATGTTCCACTCTCTTCATGATCTTTGTGGCTCTGCACTGGACTCTTTCAAGCAGTTCCCTGTCCTTCTTGAACTGAGCGGCCCAGAACAGATCCTAACCATATTCTGACAGTTGCGGGCAGGAGACCATTTAAACAAAACCAATTCACTCAGTTTGAAGGCTGAGTTTAGAAAATTGTTTGTGCAGTCAAAAAAAAGATTACAGTTGTTTCAAGTGAGTATTTTATGAGGTTTGATGATGAGACACAGAATTCAATAATATGGTCATCTTTTCTGTTTTTATTAATAGCTTCACATAGTTTAGGAAAAAGAAAAAGTCCTTTTATTTTCTCCACTCTATAAAAGCCACATGGAGTAAACATGATGTGGTGCTTTGGCCCTGGCCAAAGCCACTCTATCACTTCCCTTGTTAGATGGACAGGAGAGAAGGAAAATATAACAAAAGCACAGGAGTCAAGAGAAAAGCAATTTAATGGGATGCAAAGTCCAAAGCAAAGAGCAAATGGAGATGTTACTCTCTACTTCCCATCAGCAGACAATGTGCAGTCACTCCTGGGAAGCAGGGCTCCACTACATGCAGCGGTTGCTCCAGTGGACAGGTGCCATCAACATATGTCTCCACACTCCCTTCTTTCACTTAGCTTTTATATCTGAGCTGACATATAGCATGGAATACCCCTTTGGTCAGGTTGGGTCAGCTGGCCCAACTGTGTCCCCTCCCAAGACCTTGCCCATCCCCCAGCATAATCTTGGAGAGGAGGAATGCTGGAAAAGCACAGCCTGGTGCTCATCAGTAGCCAAACCACTGGCGTGTCATCAACACCCAGCTACAGCACTGCAAAACACAGCACTGCAAAAGATGCACAGGGAGAGCTAACTGCAGCTCAGCCAAACTCAATGCACATGAGCAGAAATCATTTCTAACAAATGAATACAACTCCTGGTTTCTCCTAATAAAATAGTAATTGGTTCGGCTAAACTGCCTCCTTTCAGGTCTCCCAAGTCAGGACACTGAAGATTACAGCAGCTGTAGCAGATTTTGTGGTCCAATTCTTCCTTGACTATACAAAGACACTGAGCAGTGTGTACTGCAAATAAAAGGATGTGTTTTTAAAAAAAACAAAAACAAAACTAGATGCAATGACCTAATTAGGATCAAGCTGTTCTAAAACTTACTCAGTTTATATCACATGGAAAAACAGTTGCCTTGAAATTCATATACTGTAATTTATAAGGGGAGAAAGTACAGGGAAAATATCCTGACACTCTCAAATGGTTTTAAAAGAAATGGATATTAGAGGGAACTTCTTCACTGAAAGGGTTATCAAACACTGGAACAGGCTTTCCACAGAGGTGGCTGAATCCCCCATCCCTGGAGGTGTTTAAAAGAGAGATGTGGTGCTGATGTGGTGCTGAGGGAGTCAATAATCTCAGAGGTCTTTTAAAACCTAAACGATTTTGTGATTCTGTTTGGGGTTTTGTTTGTTTGTTTGTTTGTTTGTGGGGTTGTTGTGATTTTAGTTTTGGGGTTTTTTTTTGGGGGGGAGAGGTGTTTGTTTGGGTTTGTGGGTTTTTTTTTTCTTTTTGTCTAGTTGTAAATTAGATTATTTCTAATAGACTTCTTTAGATGTGTCCCAACAATTGTTAGCCATTGTTTTCTACACCAGATGGCAAACTAATTTCTCTGCATGCATGTCTCTTCTCCTAAACCAAACCCCAACTATAAACAGGTGCTGGGAGGAGTGGGTTGGGACTCTTGGTCAGGTTGTTTTCTGAAGTCCACAGCAGCGAGCTGGGTTCTGCATGCCCCTGATACACATGCCAGGAGGGGGAAATCTCACCCAGGCAGAAAAAAGTAATCTGCCAGAGGGGTAATCTGCCAGAGGTTTTCACCAGTCTAGGAAACCAGCACAGATGTAGCAGATCAGTGTGAACATGGCCTGCTAGACAGCTGGAACTGCCTGACAAAGACTCAGTGCCCAACCAAATTGTACAGACTATAGGCAGCCAGTCCATCGTGCCTAGGTATGGACTGCCAGTGCAGCTACTTAGTCATCAGCCCTATGTGCAGTGCCCCAACCTATCTTCTACAAGACAATCAGCAGAAACCACAGTGAGAACAGCTTTGGGCAAGTCTGACCCTAGCCTCCAAAATGAGGCAATGATGGGGTGTATAAAACATTTCCCAGTCATTCAGCTGTCAGTGAAGTTAGTGAGCTGGTAAAGGTCTTGGCAGGCAATTCCTTCTCAAATAGGACAGGATGCAATAATAAGTTATACTTTGCCCCCGCCTTCTGACTACTATTCAAGTATCAGGACACCTGATGGGTATGAGCAAAGACCCCTAGAGGTCTGCAGTCTTAGATCCCATTGTTTTTGGTGGAAGTTAGTCCCCTCAATACCTTCAAAGATACCTTCAATGGCTCTGGTTAACCCTCTGTTATTTAAACATGTTAGAGTTCATTAAAGGTCTACAAAGGGAAGGAGACTGGTAAAGCCACTGAATCATTGTGACTAAAGGCTTCTCATGGGTTGGCAAGGTCAAGAGTCAAAACAGAACTCCTGTTTCCAAGTGCACAGTAACCACCATGGTGTTCGACGTCTGCGTACTAGGGGTTGTGTGTTCCTATTTAGAAATCTCCTTCCAGTTTTTTTTTTCCAGACCTGAAGTACCAAGACATTGATCCAGTCTTTCAGTTTTACTTTGTGGCCTAACTGAATCCCTTCATTTCTATTCTTACCATTTATTTGAGGTCAAGTGTGAACGCTGACGTTGTCAGGGAACACACAAGAGTCACCGCCCAGACTGATGCTGTCAGTGAACACGCAAAGCGAACGCCCAGACTGACGCTGGAGGTATTGCAGACATAGGACACAGGTTTTACACTGCTTTATTCTGAACAGTAATTAGGTAAATCAGTACTGAACATATGCAGCAGGCAGTCTTCAGATAGAAATGAAATCTGATTACCCTGATTTCATATGGAATTTGGAGACTGGTAATTACAATGTTAATGTCACTCAGGTTGAAGTCCTGATTTCTTTTTCAAGCCTCAGACATCAGGTAATTATATAGAGTCTCCTTAATGTTGAATTCAGAACTAGAAATGGCAGAAAATCTGTGTGTGAAGGAAAAGTATGGCACTTCCAGTATTAATCCAGCTGCTTTCTATCCTGGAACTGCATAACATTCTTTTTTTCTCAGGATATGTGCAACAGGGCTCTTTGCAGCTGCAGTGAACTGGTTCCATCTTCCACGTCTGAGCATCTATGAGTCAAAAAGTCCATGCAGCAAAGTCCAACCTCCTCAGATTACAAACTGACATAGCTCACACTGGAGTCTTCTGGGTATAAATTTTGTCAGTATGGTTATTGGCTCTTGCATCCATAGGTCTCAGAGCAGCTGCTGTTTCACAGATGCAAATTTTGATGCTAGCCTGAATTATCTTAACTATGCTGCAGAACTTGGGCAGTGTTTCACTGGGCACTGGCAGGGTCTGGTAGGGCACCCTGGACCACCAGAGTGTAGTCAGGTACAAGTGGAAGTCTATCACACCTCATGTCCACTTTTTCCCTTTCTGGACAGTAGGAATCCACAGAGCATGGGTCATGAGGGAGAGTAGTTTGGCTAGGGAGCAGAAAACCATCTCTTTCTCCCAGAGGCCTTTCCAACTCCTGGTCTATCTAAAGCCTAAAGCAGGCTCTCAGTTCACTTAGTTTTGAGAAACAGGTGTCACTTATGGCTGAGGCTGGGTTACTTCTCAGATACAATGAGTTCTTCACAGTGGGAATCCTTCATCTTAAGGGGATGACACAAAAGGAGATAAAACTAGTTCTGCTGCATATGTAGAGTAGCTTGTGTTACCCAGCTGATAGAGGAAGCTCTTAGATTTCCTTTCAAAGGCGACAGGATGCCAAGCTTTACAGGAACAATCACCACCATAAATGTAATTGCACTTTTTCATAATGAATATGCCCTGCTTATGGGGAACAGAACCGGCCTGAAAGAATCACGTTGCGAGTTTTGTTGTGCCTAAACAAAAAGATAAATGGGTGGTCAGCTTTAAATTCATCTTTTTGTTGTGCCTAAACAAAAAGATAAATGGGTGGTCAGCTTTAAATTCATCTTTTTGTTGTGCCTAAACAAAAAGATAAATGGGTGGTCAGCTTTAAATTCATCTTTGTGTTGTAGAATCCGATACCCCGGCACCTCTCGGGACTCGCCACCTTGTTCATTTACTTCCAAAGAGACTTTATGGATGATCTTTGACAAAACCACACCTTTTGTCTCACACATCTCAGAGAAATCTGATGCGCTCTCATTGAAGACATTTGTCATCCCCAGGCTTTCCAAAAGCGGCTTCAGGTCATAATCACCTTCCATGCTAAACTTTGGAAGAAATACATTCACTTTGGTGTTGGCCATCATGCTGGGATTGGTCCACTGCAATAATGTCTGGGGTGTGAGTGCCTTTTCCAGCTGAAGACATAAAGGAACAGAGGAAATTACTAATTGGTTCAAGGAAAGAGAGAACAAAAACTTCCCACTCCTATCAAGCCCCCCAAAATAAAGTCCAAAAGGCAACCTTTGCTCTGGAATTCACAACTGTATTGTTCAGAGTTAACATCTTCTGAGTTAGACTTGAGGCAAGTATGACTTAATCTATAGGACATGCCTCTGGAGCAACTCCAACGTATGTGTATGCTCTGACTATTAGCCCCTTACAAGCTTTTCATAGGCAATCACTTCAACAACTATATGAAGGAATCTGAGAAAGACAGCCCCTACCCAGCTTACACCCAGCCAACTGGCAGATGCAAAAGTCTTGATTCCTGACCTTACAGGATAATGAAAGTGCTGGAACGGAAAAAGACTCCAAATCCAGAATCTGGACTCAGTCAAATGTGCTGCTCTTAGAGCAGTTTCAAAAGCTGCAAAGTGAGGAAGCAGAATATGGGGCCACAATAAATCAGTACCAGGATAGGCTTCACTTGCATGCGTGTTTGCCTACATTTAAAAGTAGCTTGCAGTTGCAAAAGCAGATTCCTCCTGCCTTTTAAATGTATGGTGAGTTGCAGCAAATTACAAAGGAGATTGGTGTGATCATCTGTCTCTTAATCTTCAAACTTTGAAGAGAGACAGAAATGTATTCTAAAATTTTGATGGAGAAATTACATATGAAATAATTGTTCTTTAGGAAATCACTGATTCATTTTCAAATGTATGTGCAATTGTAATTAAAAAGGTACATTTTTCAGGCACCTTCAGGATCACAGGATCACAGATGACAGGGGTTGGAAGGGACCCAACGAGATCATTGAGTCCAACCCCCCCTGCCAGAGCACTCAAAATTAAAACTTAAAGACGTGTAAGGCCTTAGTGAAATAAGTTGTGGCTGCATGTCAACTGGAAAAAAAATGAGGGCACCAGAGTAAACAATGACAGCGCCACCGAGCACCCAGCAAGTGTGGCTTTAAGCACTTTACTAAAGCAAAATCCAAAATCTTAATGATGGAAATTATTTTGGGTCTTTGGATTTCCAAATTGATGCAGATTCCTAAAGTGCATCGTGAGCACCTTCTGCACGTTATGCTCTCTTCTGTATGCAATCTGTCTTAAAACGAAGTCTTATCTACAGCCTCACACTTGGTCTTATCTACAGCCTCACACTTGGCCCCCGTGGAAGCAGTTGTGTCACAAATATAAGATCAGCAACAGGGAAGTGGAATGAGCAGATAAATTCACAGGAACCTTGTTTTTTCTTCTTTTTTTTTTTTTTTTTTCTCTCTATGGAGCATAACAAAACACTTTATAAGCATATGGTGTTATAGGTAATCTGTTTCCAAGAAAAGCACCATACCAATTCTGTTTTTTCTCACCTTCTCCAAGCCAGTGGTCTCATCTTCAATCTCTTTGGGTAGCAGAATGAGCATGCTTATATGTTTGTTGAGGCATGGAAGCTCAAGGATGGCAACATTCAATTCTTTTACATAGCCCAGGCAAAAAGTTGCTTCCAGATTCATCATTTGCACTGGCTTAGTTTCAGTCTGCAAAACAGAGAGGATACAATCTAGCATTTCTTTTAATTCACAGATCACAGAATCACAGAAGGTATGGGGCTGGAAGAGACCTCAAAAGCCCATCCAGTCCAATCCTGCTGCCAGAGCAGGATCACCTAGAGCAAATCACACAGGAATGCATCCAGGCAGGTCTTGAATATCTCCAGAGGAGACTCCACCCCCACCCTAGGCAG
The DNA here is from genome assembly GCA_013399055.1 of Ramphastos sulfuratus. NCBI lineage: Eukaryota > Metazoa > Chordata > Aves > Piciformes > Ramphastidae > Ramphastos > Ramphastos sulfuratus. The sequence continues at coordinate 12,921 of WBNM01034506.1, read as the reverse complement.
CCTGTTCCAGGGTTCCATCATCCTCACAGTGAAAACAATAGTGTGAGAGGGAAGTTTGTAAGCTTCCCTGGAAATGGAACACTGAGTTACCCTCTGATGGCTTTCCTAGGTAATGAAAGCAGTGGACTGTTGGACTTTTACAGTAGGCAACTTCCCATAGAAAAGTGGAACAGAACTCTACTTAATACAATAGGAACGCATTGAACATCTGCCTTAAAAGACAAATCTAACAAATATTGGTAGCCCTTAGTGCCTGTTTCATTGAGTGCTGCAAACTACACTGTCTACATGACATCATAATGGCAGTGTCAAGCACTGAGCATATCTCAACAGTGAAGGTCAAGCTGTTTATATGAATGATTGGTGTTTTGATCCAGGAGCTGAAACAGAATAAGAACTTTCAGCCTTATCTGTCTTTCGGAATAAGAAATTTCAGGCTTATTAAGGCCCTATGTCTGCTTTTCAGAAATGAAACAAAGCTGTCATGCAGGGAAGATTTGCAAACTGGTTTGTTCACCCTGGAAATATTTAAAATTCAAATTCAGTAGCAAAAATATTACTGTAGGAAAAAATACCCTTAAGATGTTTACCTTAAAAATCTAGTGTTGGTTGTATCACTTTCAAAACTTTTAGCTGAAACCATTGGCCAGTTACATATTGAATATTTTAAGTGAACCTGAAACTCTTTTCTCTTGCACATATAGATGTATGTGCATGTATCTGTTTGGAGTATAATCTCTTTATCACACAAATACTACCCAGCTTTACACCTGATGACTAGTCACAATATTCATCAGTGGTCACAGATTCCTCAAGGCAACTCACTTGGACCTCATGGCTAAACAGGGCTGATAGGCAGAGGGCTGCATTCCTGAGCCTGACTGGGAAGAAGGAGAAAATGGGATGCCATCCCTGAGAGGGAAAGCACAGGGCCAGGCACCTAAGGGATATATGCAGAGGGATCCTAGGGGCATGTATGTTTCACCATCTCTGTGACCTGGAGAAATGAAGTGTTCTATGCTTCAGCCTTGCTGGTTTTGGAATGCAGCCTCTGGTACAGACTACAATTTCTTGGAAGAAGCTACCCATGAGAATCTTGCATCTCTTTGTAGGCAATAGCTACTTCTGAGCTTGTACTCAGCTCCTCTTGTCTCACGTATACTATCAGAACAGTTTGTGCTCACATTGGGCTTTTGATATATGAATGTGAAAGCACCAGCAAAGCTTAAAAACAGCATGACAAGCAAACTAGTTTAGGGAGCCTTGCAACAGCACATAGGCTTAGACAGAGTTTAAGAATGCCATGGTAATAATAAACATTTCTTATTTTCAATGCTGGGGATTTCCTCAAAGTTTTATTTTGTGGAGTGAAAACAGTACACTTCCTCTTTTTTCCTCTTTGTTTTCTCAGAACATACCTTGTTGACTTTAAAAGGACATTCTTTGATTTCTGCCTCTGGGAACTTCTTCATCCAGTTTGTGACAAAATAAGCTGCATTAACTAGGAGGATCTGAGTCTGGTCATTTACACTATCCTTGGTCAAAATATTCTCCATTTTGCCTGTGAACAGGTTTAAGATGGTTGTTAATACAATACATTGCCAAGATATCAATTGCTTCAACTAAATATGGAAACATCTAATTGAATTTTTAAAATTACATCCTGCTCTTCGCAGATAAAAGATTTTTATTCCAGAGACAAATTCCAAAGAGAAGCACTTGCTCAAAATTACAACTTAATATTTTAAATGAGATTTGAGATCAGGAAGATTCTCCAAATGAAATGTTTTTCTTGGCTTAAATAGTGCTGAATCAGAACCACATCTACTGCTTTTGTTCACTGTATTAAAGAAGGTACTGAAGTTTCAGTGAAATTCAACAGGTGTGAGCAAAAAAGTGTCTGTCATTTGGACAGCAAGATCTGAAGGGAAGTTCCAGGTTAGCAGCTAAGGAGGTTGTGGCTAGGTAGGGACTGGTCTTTTCTCCCAGGCAACCAGTGACAGAACAAGAGGATACAGTCTCAAACTGCACCAGGATAGGTTTAGGCTGGATGTTAGGAAGAAGTTCTTCACAGAAAGAATGATGGGCATTGGAATGGGCTGCCCAGGGAGGTGGTGGAGTCACCATCCCTGGAGGCGTTTGAGAAGAGACTGGATGTGGCACTTGGTTCCATAAATAATGTTGGGTGATAGGTTGGACTTGATGATCTTGAAGGTCTTTTCTAACCTGACTGATTCTGTGTGATTCTGTGATACACATCTCTAGACTGATACATGAGAATGAAATAACCAGACCAACAAAATCCACTGCTCTGATTACAGTTTATCATAACCAAATACTGCCTCAAACTGCAAAAAGAATATGGAAATGTGTTCTTCTCCTCGCTCTGTTTGAGACCTGTTCAAGCACTGCCATAAAAGACCTCGAATTCAGAGCACTGGGGAGGCAAGTCCTGCTGTCATGCATAAATCGCACAGGGCTCTTACAGGGACACCCTGTGGAAGTCTGGGACAGTCTGGGACAGTGTCAGACAGTGGGAAGGAGCAGGCTCACGCGCCCATGTTTTCACATTTGTACCACTGGAGGGCAACAGGAGGCAACAGATCCCAGAGCTGGCTCTGCACAGGCTTTAACCGGCACCATTACGTATGTGCCAGGGTCAGGCCTCTGCCTCTCGTAAGCTGGGCAGGCTCTGCATCAGGACCCTCGTGGGCACTGATGTGCTTCTTCTATGACTCAGCCCAGTGGTTGGTGGCACAGCGGTACTGTGGGAAAAGTGCCTGCAGCCCTATTTCCACAGGAAGGCAAATAAGAGACACACATCTGCTTGTGGCATCCTTGCTGGTAAAGACAGCTGAGCTAAGCTAAACTTTGCTACAAATTAACAGTCTGAGATTCAGAGTCAAGCAAGTACTTCCCATTATAACAAAACTTTTTTAGAAAAAACAGTGCCTGGCTTTTATGTCTTGATGTCAAATGTTTGTGAAGCTTCAGAGCCAGAAGCTGTCATTCTCTCAAACTGTCCTGCTGTAGTTCAGCTTTCCCCGAGGGTAATACATTGGGGAATCACAGAATGCTAGGAGCTGGAAGGGACCTCTGGAGATCACCTGGTTCAAGCCCCCTGCTAAGGCAGGGTCACCCAGAGCAGCCTGCCCAGGATCACAACGGCCAGGCAAATCTGGAATCTCTCCAGAGGAGGACACTCCACAACTCTCTGGGCAGCCTGGTTCAGTGCTGTCACCCTCATACTGAAAAATGTTTTTCCTTATGTTCAGATGGAACTTCCTGCTTTCCACTTTGTGCCCATTGCCCCTTGTCGTATTGCTTGGCACCACTGAAAAGAAATCTGACCCCATCCTCTTGACCGCATGCTCACCCTTTAGCTATATACAAGCATTGATAAGACACTCCCAGGTCCTTCTATGCAGAGCTGGTTTACAGTAGGTCAACCCCTAACCTGTACTGCTACGTGGGGTTATTCCTCCCCAGGTGTAGGACTCTACATTTGCCCATGTTGAACTTCATGAGGTTCACCTCTGCCCAACTCTCCAGCCTGTCCAGGTCTCACTTCATATTTCCTCCTTCAGAACTGCTGCAGTAGTACAGTGAATTCAAAACAAGACAATACTGCTAGTCCTCACAAATCCAAAGAGTAGGTCTTGTCCCATTGCTTTCGGTATGTGCTTACTTCAAAAGGACAAAGATCTCTTTCTCTGAAGAGTTAACATTAAGCTATACTCACCATCTGTTAGCTCTGACAGAGATTTGTTGATCTTCTGTAGAGTTTCCTCAGTTTTTTCTTTGAACTCCACCAATTCCAGTTCAGATGGAAAAGGCCTCTTTGTGGAGTTGATGAAGTCCTGTAAGATACAAAGTATGAGAGTCACCCTTGGTTAAATGCTGTCCACTCAAAGGCTTTGTACAGAGCCTGCAACATCAGCATCCTAAGCTCCACCAGAGGAGAGTTGGAGAGTTTATCATGATGGACAGCTGTTTAATAACAGAGTGACTACCAAGAGGCACAGCTGCACTCAACACATTGCTCCCAAGATTGTCTTTGGTCCAGTGGTGTTACATCAGCAGCTAAAGTAACTTTGGTATTGCAGGGGTGCCCACATTGCAAGATTTTGAAAGGATAAAACAACCTTCAGTCCAGGCCTGGCTAAGTGAGAGTACTGAGATAAAGAGCACAGCCTGTCCTCACCAGATGAGGCATTTACTGCTATGAATGGCCGTGGGCATTTGCTGCAGCAGAGGCTGAACAGCAAACAATCTGATTGTAGCATCATTTAAGCATCTTTAGTTCAGTGACACTTAAGCATGTTTAGTTTTCTGAAACATTACTTCTGGGCTGATGTTGTCCTTGCTGGAGCCCTTTTGAAAGGCAACTTTGGGGGATAAAAAAATCCCAAACCCATAGCATTTATTTTTCTCAGTTATTTGCAAGGTCCATAAGTTACAAAGCCAAATGTCTACAAACCTTTATGGCAGGAGACAATATTAGGTTGTTCAGCATCTGAGTGTAGTCACAGAATCATAGAAAGGCTTGTGTTGGAAGGACCTTAAAGATCATCCAGTCCCAACCCCCCTGCCATGGGCAGGGATACCTCCCACTAGACCAGGTTGCTCACAGCCTCATCCAGCCTGGTGTGNGAAAGCCACTGCATGGTCTCCCCAGAGCCTTCTCTTCTCCAGGCTTAACAGACCCAACTCCCTCAGCCTGTCCTCATAGGAGAGCTGTTCCAACCTCTGATCATCTTTGTGGCCCTCCTCTGGACCCTTTCCAACAGATCCATATCCTTCTTGTGTTGGGGGTTCCAGAGCTGGACACTGTACTTCAGGTGGGGTCTCCAAGAGCAGAGTATCATAGAATCACAGAACACTGGAGGTTGGAAGGGACCTCCACAGATCAAGTCCAACTCCCCTGCCAAAGCAGCACCCCCTAGGGTAGTCCACACAGGAATGCATCCAGGAAGGTTTTGAAAGTCTCCAGAGAAGGAGACTCCATAACCTCTCTGGGCAGCCTATTCCAGTGCCCTGTCACCCTCACTGTAAAGAAGCTTCTCCTCATGTTGAGGTAAAACCTTCTATGTTCCAGTTTGTAGCTGTTGCTCCTTGGCTTATCGCTGTGCAACACCAAAAAGAGATTGGCCCCACCCACTTGACACCCAGCCTCAGATATTTATAGACATTGATGTGATCTCCTCTCAATCTTCTCTTCTCCAGAGTAAACAGCCCCAGGGATCTCGGTCTCTCCACAGGGGAAATGTTCAAGTATCAGTCAAGTAACAGCCAAAAGTGAGAGAACTTAAGTAACACTGCAGTCTGACACCATAACCTGTCAACATGCTGGCCAAGCAATTCACAGCCCCCGGGGCTTTTCTGCAGTACTTACTGTGGTAGGATTAAGAGACTTGTCTACAAAGAGTCGTTTGACCATTTTCAGTGCAAAGAAAGAGCTGAGTTTGGAAACATCTGAAGTTACCGTTTGAAACCCAAATGAAACATCTTTGACGTCTTGTAAATGGAGTACCTGGTAAAGAACAGAAGACAATATTAAGCTGTCATTGTTGTTATCTAAACATTCCTAACAAAGCAAACTAGCAAAGGATGCTCGTTTGTCACCAGAGCTGTAGCTTTTCACATTTAAGCTAAGCACACAGGGTTTTGCTGTCATTACTCAAATAGAATTTACTTATTTGACATCTTCATATAAGTCTAAGAACCTGATCCCACCAGAACTTTAGCCAAACACATTTCTTTCCTATAAGGGGTACAAAGAAATCAGTAGAGCTGTTCACGCTGGTGATGGTGTCACCTTAGGCTCAAATTTTGAAAGCCATGCCTTAGGCCTGTCTGCATTTCAAAGAGCAATACTGAACAAGACTTTAGTTGTTTTTCTTCTTTCCTTTGTTTTCCTGGAGTCCTTAAGCTTCTCATTACATCAGCTAGTCAGGAGATTTTTGTTACCTTTGACCACTTGTCTTGGAATATATTGGTGTTGTCACAAGCCATTTTCTAACTTTTTCCTTTGCTTCCTAATCTATACAGAGAGCTCAAGTATGTAAACTAAGCATAGACAAGAAATAACGTTTATGGTACAATTTGTGTGTCAAGAACTAAAGGCAGGTGTCCTTGATGCCACAAAAGGTAATTTAAATAGGGGGTTTGGGAGGCCCCAGTGCAGACACGCAAATATCTTGCTGAATCTCTAACAGGTAAGAGGAGTAATTCTATTAGGCATGACTTTGTAAAAGTTCATGGATAAATAGCCACAAAAACTCTTCATTGGGACTCACGGGGTTTGGAGCCATCCTCCACATGCCCAGCACCGAATAAACAAATGCTACTTCTTATGCACATTGGTGTCTAAGAGGTTATTAGATAACGGTGTCAATGGGGCTTAGTCAATTAAAACTCTGAAATACAGAGCCTGAGAGACTGAAAAAAAACTTTTTACCATCTTCTCAACCAAGCAACCAGCAGCCCAAACCCGAGGCGCTCTGCAGAGGTGGGGGTAGTGAACTGTCTTGGGGAAGTTTTCTGTTGTAAACAACGCTCACAGAGCATGCTCGGACAGCTCTGCTTTAGCAGGGCACCAGCAAATCCCCTTCACTCCCTAGCCTGCAAGGACTTCCAAGCAACTCCTACAACGCATGCCTGGGGCGAGGATGTAGGAGTGGGCGAGAGCCGCCCCAGGACGTGCACCTGCTGCCGGAGGACTTCTATGAAGACTCCTCGCTGAATCCAAGGGAGGTGACAATTATCTTCCGTCTTTCATTCTCCTTTCTTTCTCTTTTCCATTTCCTCTCCTCCTCTAACTTAAATGTTTTTGTTTGTTTATTTGTTTGTTTAATTTACGTGGTTGTCAGGTGCTAAGCTTTCATTGGAGTGTCTGCTACGCCTGAAGTTAGGCACACCTGTGTGCTCAGCCCAAGGTTGACTGAAGCACTTCTCTGCTATTTGGGAGCCTTTGTCTGATTTCTGCCTCAGGGTCCACTTGAAAGTCCCTGGCGAGGAGTTGCTGGTGCCGCGGTCTCCCCTAACTGTCTGGGCATGCCCTCTGAGCCTTGTTTACAACCATCGGAAACCTTCCAGGAACAGTTCGCTACCCCACGTCTGCAGGGGACGCCGTGCTTTGGCTCCGGCTTGGTTGATTGAGATGAGACGGTCAAAAGCTTTGTTTCTCCCAAGGAGTCAGGACGTTTTCACTGAACTTTGACAGAATCACAGAATGTCAGAAGGGACCTCGAAAGGTCATCCAGTCTAACCCCCCTGCAGAGCAGCATCACCTATGCAATGTCACACAGAAATGTGTCCAGGTGGGTCTTTAATATCTCCAGAGAGGGAAACTCCACAAGGCCCCTGGGCAGCCTGTTCCAGTGCTGTGTCACCCTCGTTTTGATTCCTGTCCAGAAACCTGGAGCTTTTGAGCCAGAGAAATGAGGGTCTCAGTTAGTCTTGTGGGCTACACCTTTACATATGCTTAATGGATGACGTTTCCTGATTGCTCAGACTGATATATGACATCACAGGACAGTTCAGCAAAAACTGAGCAGATAATTATAGCTGGTTTGGTAGACAAAGTATGTGCTGGAGGTAGGGCTGCTCACCCACACATGGCCACCTCCCAGCTCCTGGGAATGACAAGTCCAATTCTAGGAAGCATTGTAGTGACCTAAAATTCAACTGTTTTCAGGCACCAGAGATGAAAGGTCACTACTTAAGAGTGCCTGCTTATTAGAGGGTCTGATGGTGGCTCTTTCATTACAGGCAGCTTGCCCAACTCTCCTCACCTGTTAGAGGCATAGCAGGTGCTAGTCACACTCTTTTTCCTTTGTCCCTCATTCCCACTCTTTCTCCCAGAACACATTCTGTCTTAACGAACACACCAAATTGCTGCTTTGCCTTAGGCATCTCTCCATGTCCTCTCCTTTCTTTGCTCCATAGAAGCAGAAGAACATAAATCTCTGAAGGACGCAGCTCCAGCACAGCTTTCATAGCCAAACTCCACAGTTGTTTCCTCAGAAACAACAGAATTATTTATTTTTCTGCCAACTTAGCATGTTAAGTGCAAAGAGTTTCTGTGCCTGGAAACTGGGGAGAAGACTATGCTAGTGCAACTTCTCTACCTGGGAGAGCTTTTTGGCACAAATGTGACTGCTGCTGCTGCTGAGTAAGACTGCCAATGTGTCTCCTGTTTTACCTAGTAATTGAAGCCAAGCACAAACTCATGGGCAGGCAGGAAAATAGAGTATGTAAAACATAATCAAGTTCTCCTTAACATCTGCAGTCAACACTTTGTATACAACATAAACGTGCTTGTGTAACACAGCTCCACTTGTGGCTGTGTACATTGACTTAGGGGATGGTTCAAAGCAAACTGCAGACAACTGAAAACATAATCTGAAGGACAGGTTAATATTTTGAACTTGCCCGTTAGAAAGAAAACACTCCAGTCTTGAAATGGTAGGGAAACTGTAGGGTGTCCTTTAATTATTTTATTTTTTAGTTAATGGTTTTTAAACACAATGCTGTTTGGAAGGTCTGCAGTGCCTAGAACATCTTCTTGGCCATGCTGGTTTGCAGCTTTGTGAACAGCACAAGACTTAATTATAATCTGTGGCATGCGTGGGGGCACGGGATGGTGTGCTTGAGAATGAGTGGATTCCCTCATGAGGGAAAATACATTCAAATCTGTAGAACATCCCTCAGAGCCAGGTGACAATCAGCATATAAATGCACACTGAATTTGCTTCTCATCCACCTTTAGATGGCTGCAGAAGCTGTGGGCATCCTTGCTGGGACAAAAGAGCTACACAAATTTCTACTCGGAAGCAGCAGAGAGGCGGCTGCAGGGCTGCATCCCTGCACCATAGAATGAGCCTGGTAAACTGATTGTATCATGACTGCCCTGCTGCATCATAGTGTTGCAAACCCATTGGACACCTGAAGCTGTTTGAAAGGAGAAACAGGGTAGAAATTGTGCCCTCTTGTACTACATCTGCCTTGTCTTAGAGGTATTGTGGAAGAAAGGGGAAATGTCAGTGACAAGGCTGCTAAGCATAATTATTGATGACAGACAATGACAAAATTATTCCCAGTTCTATAAAGCTTAGGCACTCCTGAATAATAAGAACCCTGTTATCCAGGAAATGCACTGATCTTGACTGCAGTCACAATCAATACTGTGGTAAAAGGCAAGGCTTTAAGGAGGACTCTAGTGTCCACTTCTACTTTGTACATAATTGAGAGAGTTTATGCCAGACTTTAAACTTCCTTTGCTCTGTGGGGCCATGGAGTGTGAAACCATTCAGGATTTTTGAGTGGATGGCTTGCAAGGGAACTAGACTTTCATTAGAATAGTAACAGTAAGAACACCACCTCCAACAGCTGTGTAGCTTTGCAGCCACAGAACAGGATGCTGACAGCTTACCTGTTTCATTTGGTCTGCAGTATCACCTTTTGTAGCTTTATATGCCAGAGCCAGGGATGTTGAGGTGCAGAGTGGAGCAAAGATAATATTAGCTGTTTTGTCCTTTTCACATAGTTTTTTGAACATATCAACTGCGAAGGCAGTGTTTGCTAGTTGCAGAGCATCCATTGTCATCCTGAAACAGAAAAAGGAAATGAGAGATGATTCAGAGTAGTTTTTTAATTCTAGCTTCTGCTGTAGTGGGGCTCAGAACACTGGAGAGGGTTGAACATCAGTATGGAGACCAGGCTTGAACCTTCATGGAGAGGAGAACTCCCAGAGCCACTGAGTTTCAGAGGACACTGACAGCCCCTGCAGAGCAGGGAAGGTCTTATCCTTGTCCAGCTATGGAAATGGAAGGGGTTCAGTGATAGCCCACATCTTTAGCTGACAATGCCACATGTTACATGAAGCAAATGTTACCAGAAGCACTTGGGGAAATGTGGGTAGGTCAGGGTGACCCATGTACATGGAGTTGGATCACATTAATTTAATCTGGATTAAATTTACAGTCTTAAAACCAATTTTTAAAGATACTTCGCCTATGCTCTGGGCTCTCTGGGCTATCTTGGCTCTCAGATAAGCCTTTAGTAATTTCATAATCTTTCCTGTCTCTTGTTTCATGGCTAATTGTTCATTAAAGCTTTCACTGTTGTACACACCCTTCCTATTAAGGAACAATCACCTGTTCTCTCTAACCTTGATGGAAGTCTCCAGAAAGGTCTCTGGCCACACAGGTTGAGATTGTCCTAGAAACTTAAAGGAGGCCTCGTAAGTAAATACTGCTGTATGTCCACTCATCACTTACACTCTTTTAACTGCAAATATTTTCCTAGCCATTCTTAATAGCTGCAGTTGCCATAGGGCTGTCAGATGATTGTGCAGTCAGGAATGAGAAGGGTGGTACCCAAGGGGCAGTAGCTGCAGTCAGTGCTCTGGGAAAGTCAGAGACTATTCCCATCTTCCAGACTGCTTTCTTGTACCTGTAATTGCCCTTTGGTGTATGCACATTTGTGTAGACTGAAGGTAGCAAGACTGAACCACACAAGCCTTAACTTTAGACCAGCAGGCACATGGAAGACAACCCCTTTGGCATAGTGAATTTGATACTACGCTGTCCCAAATATCAGATATCCCTGAAAAAAGGGCAATCTTTAAAACTGGTGTTAAACAGCTCCATCAAAGCTGTTGAGGGAGACAGAAAGAAAATGGAAAACACTAATATTGGAAAAGACTTCAAAAGGCATAAGATTTCACACTGAACCTGAAAGGCATCTCTAGCATTTTTTTTTTCCCTAGGAAAAAAAATGGGAAAATGGCAGAATACATACTGTGTGGAAGGGTGAATTTTCAAAGTTGTGTTCTTAGCCAGACACATACTGCCTATGGCAGGGGGTTGGAACTAGATGATCCTTGAGGTCTCCTTCCAACCTTAACCATTCTATGATTTTATGATTCTCTACTTTTGCATTTCAGGCTCTGACACTGAAGATTTAAGGCTCCTATTTTATCCTACTGTGAAAAGGAAAGTCAGATATTTCTTACATTGGTAGGAGGTTTGCTCATCTTTTGAGACACATCTTATGGACAGGTGAATCCTCTTGTACCCCTCTGGGGAAACCTTACTTGACTACCCCTCTGAAATGCTTGTACACCAAACCACACACCATGGGGAATAAACAAGAAGAACTAGAGGTGTGGGTGTAGTCACAGGGCCATGATCTCATTGCAATTATGGGGACATGGTGGGATGGCACACATCACTGGAATGCTGTCAGGGATGGCTAGGTGCTGTTAAAGAAAGACAGGCCAGCAATGCAAGGTGGTGGAGTTGCTCTTTATGTGAAAGGGCAACTAGAATGTATTGAGCTCTGCCTTGGGGGTGGGAGAGGAAGAAGAAAAGTTGAAAGCCCATGGGTAAGAATTAAAGGGCAGTCTAATAATGGGTGACACTGTAGTGGATATTTACCGTAGGCCACCTGATTGGGAAATTGATGAAGGCTTCTACAGACAGCTTAAATCAGCCTTGTGATCACACACCCTGATTATTAGGGGAGACTTCAGCCACCCTGATACTTGCTGGAAAGAACAAAGCACAGTTCAGGAGGTTCCTGCAGTGCATTGATAATTCTTTGACATAGGTCATGGAGGACCCTATGAGGAGAAGTACACTGCTGAACCTTGTGCTAATGAACAAAAGTCTGGTTGGGGATGGAAGACTGGAGGCAGCCTTGACTGCAGTGACCATGAGATGGTGGAGTTCAGAACAATGTGAGGAAGTAGCAGGACTGCAACCCTGGACTTCAGGAGAGTCGACTTGGATCTCTTCAGAGACCTACTTGGAGGAATCTCATGGGTTAGGGCTCTAGAAGGTAGGGACCCAAAGATGGTTAATATTCAAACACCACCTCCTGCAAGCTCAGGATCAGTGCATCCCCATGAGTAAGAAGTCAAGGAAAGAAGGCAAGAGACATGCATGGATGAACAAGAAGCTTCTGAAAAAACTCTAAGGAGGAGGTTCACCATATGTGGAAAAAAGGACTGGCTGCATGGAAGGAATATAGCAACGTTGCCAGAATATGTAGAGATGCAGCAAGGAAAGACAAAGCTGTCTTGGAATTAAATCTGGCAAAGAATGTGTAAAAATACAAAGAGGGCCCCTTCAAGTACATCAGTAGGAAAAAGAGGAACACCAGGCAAAATGTGGGCCTGCTGCTGAGTGAGATGGGTGATCTGGTGATTGAAGAGTTACTAAATGCTGCTTTTACTTTAGTCTTTACTGATAAGGCTAGCCCTCAGGAATACCAGTACCTGGAGGTAAGAGAGAAAGCCTGGAGGGAGAACAACTTTCCCTGAATGGAGGAGGACTTGATTAGAGATCATCTAGACAAGCTGGACACCCACAGATCCATGGGCCCCAAAGGTATGCACCCAACAAGTGCTGAAGGAGGTGGCTGAGGTTATTGCTAAGCCATTCTCTGTCATTTTTGAAAGGTCATGGAGAACAGAGGAGGTCCCTGAGGACTGGAGAAAAGTCAGTGGCACCCCAGTCTTCAAAAGGCTGAGAAGGATGACCTGGGAAACTACAGGCCAGTCACCCTCATCACCATTCTTTCTTCACCATGAGTGTAGTGAGACACTGGAACAGGTTGCCCAGGGAGGTGGTGGAAGCCCTGTCCCTGGAGGTCTTTAAGGACAGGCTGGATGGAGCTCTGGGCAACCTGATCGTGTGTGAGGTGTCCTTGCCCATGGCAGGGGGGTTGGATCTGCATGATCCTTGAGGTCCCTTCCAGGCCTGACAATCCATGACTCATATGATCCTATGATTCATGGAAAAGTGATGGAGCAGCTCCTTCTGGAGGTCATCTCTAAGCACACAGAGGAAAAGATTGTCAGGACTAATCAGCATGGATTCACAAAGCAGAAATCATGCTTCACCAATCTGA
>WBNM01034505.1:0-24537 GCA_013399055.1 Ramphastos sulfuratus | reverse complement strand
GAGGAGGTCTCCCCTCAGCCTCAGCCTTGAGAGAGTTGAAGTACCAACAAAAATCACCAGTGGAAAATCTACTGTTGTTTTAGAAGGAAAAAACTAAAGGCAGAGTAAGGCAGCTCTTCAAGGTTTCCACTGACCTGGCAAAGTTTGTTTGTCCACACTACAACATACTTGAAATCTCTCAGTAATAAAATAGAGATGAAAACCTAGTGAGAAGAATCATATCTCCACAATAAATTGTAACAGTTCCTGAACTAAATAAGATCAGAATTCACAGGTTCATTGTATGTCTAAATATCCAAAAGCTCACTTAAGTTTATGCTTTTATAAACAGATTTTAGCTAGATTTGACTTCAAAATTATTTGTATTACAATTCATTGTGAAAGCATACCTCTGTCATAGAATCATAGAGTCATAGAGTCATAGAATCAGTCAGGGTTGGAAAGGACCACAAGGATTATCCAGTTCTAACCCTCCTGCCATGCACACCTCACACTAGATCAGGCTGTCCAGAGCCTCATCCCAGCTTGGCCTTAAACACCTCCAGGGATGAGGCTTCCACCACCTCCCTGCGCAACCCATTCCAGTGTCTTACCGCGCTCATGGTGAAAAACTTCTTCCTAACATCCAGTCTGAATCTACCCATTTCTAACTTTGTGCCATTCTCCCCTGTCCTATCACTACCCGACATCCTAAAAAGTCATCCCCCCCCCCCCAGCTTTCTTGTTGCCCCCTTAAGATACTGAAAGGCCACAATAAGGGCACCTCAGAGCCTTCTCCTCTCCAGACTGAACAGCCCCAAATCCCTCAGTCTCTCCGGATAGGAGAGGTGCTCCAGCCCTGTCATCTCTCATCTTTTCTGTATCTGCTCTCCTCTCCTTATGCATGGTGCGTAATTATTTCTTCATGGCATCTTAGTAGAATTGCATGGCAATTATTCAGCTCAAATATTTCATCCAACAATAGTTTAAGAACTTTTTTTTTTTTTTTTTTTTTTTAAATAATCAGTTTCAGCATTGGAAACTGCTAGGGAATATAAATGTCCCTACTCTATAGGACTATATGCTCATGACTACAAGAGAACAAGAGATGATTTTATTTGACACTTGTTTTAAAAACCCAACAATTATATCCATAAGGAATAATTTTCTATTAGCAATGAATAGCAAAAAAGACCTTTTTGCATTATGCCAGAATAAGTTATACTTTAAAGTCAAGTATCATGTCATTAGCTGTTGTAAAAAATGTTATGCTTTCTCTGAAGAGCAAATGTTTTAAAAATGTGATGTCAATACACATTCACATATAAGAGAAGTTTCATATTTGTATCTTTATTCCACCTGAGGGGAAGTTGGAGCGAGGAGGGGGCAGACTCTTTTCTTTCATATCAAGCAACAGGACTAGAGGAAATGGTTTCAACCAGGGAAGGTTCAGACTGGATGTTAGGAAATATTTCTTCACAGACAGGGTTCTCAAACAGTGGAATAGTCTGCTCAGAGCAGTGGTGGAATCGCTGTCCCTGGAGGTGTTCAAGCATCCTGTGGACCTGGCACTTAGGGACATGATTTAGCATTGATTGTTCAGTACTGGGTCCAGGGTTGGACTGGATGGTCTTGGAGGTCTCTTCCAACCAGATGCATCCTGTCATTCTTGAACTTAATATCCTGTTGTAAATCAGAGAAATCATTAAAAGCAATAGTGTTGTCCTGTCATGATGGGGGTCTGGGTTGATAAACAGGTCAACATGAGCTGACAGCAACTGTGTCCTGGGCTGCAGCAAGAGCAGCGTGGCCAGCAGGGCAAGAGAAGGGATTCTCCCCCTTTACTCTGCTCTCTTCAGACCCCACCTCAAGTACTGTGTAGAGTTCTGGAGCCCCCAACACAAGAAGGACCTGGAAGTGTTGGAGCCAGTCCAGAGGAGGCCATGAAGATGCTCAGAGGGCTGGAGCAGCTCTGCTATGAGGACAGGCTGAGAGATTTGGGGTTCTGCAGCCTGGAGAAGAGAAGGCTTTGAGGATACCTTGGAGTGGCCTTCCAGTATCTGAAGGGGGCCTACAGGAAGGCTGGGGAGGGACTATTTACAAATGGATGAGGAGTAATGGGTTTAAAGTGGCAGAGGGGAGATTTAAACTGGATGTTAGGAAGAAGTTCTTTCCAGTGAGGGTGGTGAGACATTGGCACAGGTTGCCCAGGGAGGTTGTGGCTGCTCCCTCCCTGGACGTGTTCAAAGCCAGATTGGATGAGGCCTTGAGTGACCTGTTCTAGTGGGAGGTGTCCCTGCCTATGTTGGGGGGTTGGAACTGGATGATCTTTGAGGTCCCTTCCAACCTAAACCATTCTATGATTCTATGATTCTATATAATGTAAGTAAGTCTTAACATTCGATTGAGTGCAATGAATATACACAGTGCCATACCGCCAGTAAAATTTGGACAGATATCTGTGGAGGAGGAGTTGGTAGTGCAAACCTACCCCCCGTCAGTGTAGTTGATACAGAATTAGCATCTGTAGCAAAACTAGCAGAGCAAGAAAGATACAGTTTGGGACTAAATCAAGAAAATGCATGTAACGTTTTCCTCCATCCCTGGATTCTTATTTTTCAGCGACAGGAGCTATTTCCATTGATGAAAGTTTAAGACGGAGTTTTGACTCAGAAGCAACATATTTTTCTCAGTTTTACTCCATTCGTTTTTCTTTAGCTGTTTTTATTGGTCCTTTCTCACATGCAATGGATATTAAAATGAAGCAATATTTTCTGTTGCCTTCATTCTTTGTTCGCTCTACCCAGAAACAAAATGAACACACTAGTGAAGAAAGCTGTAGGTAAGCAAGCTATTCTGTCTCATTTAGAAGGAAATTATTTTTGACATAGAAAAAAAGCATAAACTTCATGTATGAGACAGAAAGATTCTTGGATCTGCCTGTGTGACATTATACATTTCTGATTTTTTGTGGATTCCAGTAGTTAAGGTGAGTTTCATCTTAGGAATCTATTTTGTTCAGAATTAGCTTTGCATTTTTAAGACACAGATTTAGAGAATATAACATACTCTTAATCATTGTACTGAAAATGCAAAGGTCAAAAGGCAGGTATGGAACAGAATAGCAAAAAATGATTAACAGTCATGTCCAAAATGTCCATGTTTGATCATTATTATTAAGTGTTTTTAACAAAAGGTAATAATCACCTGCTGCTATTCATTTCCTAAATGCTCTGCTTCATGACAGAGCTATCTTGATAGTATCCTTCCTATGATGCTATCATCCCTTTTGCCTTTCAGTATGCACACCTGCAAAAGAAAAATCTGCTTCTCTGTCTTCAGCTTCTAAATTGTTGAGGCAAACAGTATTTGTGTATGTCATTTAGAGCTCTCTTGGGAGATTTATTTGCTATCACTCTTTATGCACTCAGAACAATAATTATTTGACAAATGTTACAATAATATTATGTAGTGGCAAATGATAGGTCTTAGTTGTTTCTGAGATTTGTGAAGTATCCAACTGAAGTTACTCTAAACAGTATGAATACTGTCATGCTTTTAAATCCTTCCAGAGGCTATATCTAAAATACAAAGAAGTATCAGAAAAACAGTGAACTGCAACCAAAGGACATTGTTTTTTCCCCCAATTTGTAGAGCAGCTGTCTACACACTGTACAAGAAGGAATACTACCTGTGCCAATTCTCAGCATGCAAACAAATCCTTCTATGTTATCTATGTGGTGTCAAATGAAAAACAGGCAACACAGCACAAGCTTTAGTATTTGATATTCCATCATATATAGAGGGAATCCAGATAGCCAACTGCAAACAGCGCACATTAAAGTAGAACAAGATGGTATAAGGAAAAATAAGACAGCCTAGAAATTAAGTCCTTGTTGAGCCTTTAGGACTGCAAGATATATATAAAAGAAAACAGAGAAAAAAGCTTTTGCATACAGCTTATGGTATGGTGTAGCTGTGCATAGCTTCTACTCCAAGAGTAGCAATGCCTTACAATGCTTTATGCCTATTAAGGAGTTCTATAGCTGTTAACTCTATCTTCAAGCAGAAAGGCTGTTAAGGAATGTGTGCAGCTGGTTAGTCCTGACTTGTTACTCCACCAAGATAACTATATGAGAAAGTCAGCATGCCACAGACAGTGTTCTTGTATATGCACTGACCTGTGGTATCAACTACCAAGAGAGCAGGTCACTGTACACAAAGACAAAGAGGTTAGTTTATCAAAATGGTGACCAAAAAGGAAAAGTGAAGGCTGATCTGTGGAGCAAGATATTAAAGCTGTTGTTTTGACTACACTCCCTCGGCCAGGGCTTTTGGGTTCTTTTGTGTTCTTTTGCCAGAGTTGGCAAGGAAGAACCCAAAGGGCCAGAGCAGTTAAAAAACTACTAATATTACAAGTAAGATTCATCTTGAGTATGAAGGGGAAATATGAATCAGTTATAATCGTGAAGGGTTTGCCAGACTCAGCTAGAGTGTTTTTTATAGCAGTATTTCATAATCCAAACTCACAGAAGTGTTATTCATGGCCTCTGACTCTCCAAGATAGAAAGATGAAGGTACCTATAACAATATAGTGCCATGGTCTAGTCTTGAGGTCTGTGGTAACGGGTTGGACTTGATGATCTTTGAGGTCTCTTCCAACCTTGGTGATACTGTGATAATATAACAATATAAAAATACAAACATATAAAAATATAAAGGTATAAAAATATAAAAATTATGAACTTTCAATATCTTAAGGGGACCTAAGAAAGCTGGGGAGGAACTTTTTAGGATGTCAGGTAGTGATAGGACTAGGGGTAATGGCACAAAGCTAGAAATGGGGACATTCAGGCTGGATGTTAGGAAGAAGTTCTTCACCATGAGGGTGGTAAGACCCTGGAATGGATTGCCCAGGGAGGTGGTGGAAGCCTCATCTCTGGAGGTGTTTAAGGCCAGGCTGGATGAGGCTCTAGACAGCCTGAGCTAGTGTGAGGTGTTCCTGCTGATGGCAGGGGGTTTGGAACTAGATGATCCTTGTGGTCCCTTCCAAGCCTGACTGATTCTATGATTCTATGAAATAGGAACAAATCCATCAAACTCTAGTCAGATAATTGATTATGAGTGGTGAGGCTTTGCAGCTATTGTAGTGGCAAAAAAAAAACAAACAAAAACAAAACCACCAACCAGAGCAATAAGAATACTGCTATGTAATTCAATACACTGGAAGAGTAATCGACAAATTATATATGTAAATAGCAGGACAGAATTTTTTTCTGTTCTACAATACCTTAATTGAGCTGCAGTGCAAATGCGAGCTGGTGGAGGAAAGTGATAAGTTACTACTGTTCACAGCAGGGAGCAATCCATGAAAAAGGCGTTGGCAACTAGTGGAAAATTATAGCACAGGTCTCAGTTACTTCTATTCAACAATAATTTGCCCCTCAACAACTTCTGTTATTTAAAAGTATAGGTGTGCTATGTGAAGAGCAAACCACTGACCCCTATGGTATTCTGTCTCAGTGTACAGATGCTTTTAAGCAAAATTTGTACCATTATGACAGATCTGATCCAATGATGAAAAATATTTTCTCATTGATGCTATGAAAATAAATCACATTACTGATATGGTTTTATAAATACTACAACATTGCATTTCTTTCTATATCACCTCCTTCATGCTACTCAGCCAAACTGTTTAGTCAGTAAGGAACTTGTTAGTTCAGTGAAAAAAGTTAGAATGCTACTTTCAACCAATGACTAACTTTTTTTTTTTTTTTCATCAAAGACANCTACTAATATTACAAGTAAGATTCATCTTGAGTATGAAGGGGAAATATGAATCAGTTATAATCGTGAAGGGTTTGCCAGACTCAGCTAGAGTGTTTTTTATAGCAGTATTTCATAATCCAAACTCACAGAAGTGTTATTCATGGCCTCTGACTCTCCAAGATAGAAAGATGAAGGTACCTATAACAATATAGTGCCATGGTCTAGTCTTGAGGTCTGTGGTAACGGGTTGGACTTGATGATCTTTGAGGTCTCTTCCAACCTTGGTGATACTGTGATACTGTGATAATATAACAATATAAAAATACAAACATATAAAAATATAAAGGTATAAAAATATAAAAATTATGAACTTTCAATATCTTAAGGGGACCTAAGAAAGCTGGGGAGGAACTTTTTAGGATGTCAGGTAGTGATAGGACTAGGGGTAATGGCACAAAGCTAGAAATGGGGACATTCAGGCTGGATGTTAGGAAGAAGTTCTTCACCATGAGGGTGGTAAGACCCTGGAATGGATTGCCCAGGGAGGTGGTGGAAGCCTCATCTCTGGAGGTGTTTAAGGCCAGGCTGGATGAGGCTCTAGACAGCCTGAGCTAGTGTGAGGTGTTCCTGCTGATGGCAGGGGGTTTGGAACTAGATGATCCTTGTGGTCCCTTCCAAGCCTGACTGATTCTATGATTCTATGAAATAGGAACAAATCCATCAAACTCTAGTCAGATAATTGATTATGAGTGGTGAGGCTTTGCAGCTATTGTAGTGGCAAAAAAAAAACAAACAAAAACAAAACCACCAACCAGAGCAATAAGAATACTGCTATGTAATTCAATACACTGGAAGAGTAATCGACAAATTATATATGTAAATAGCAGGACAGAATTTTTTTCTGTTCTACAATACCTTAATTGAGCTGCAGTGCAAATGCGAGCTGGTGGAGGAAAGTGATAAGTTACTACTGTTCACAGCAGGGAGCAATCCATGAAAAAGGCGTTGGCAACTAGTGGAAAATTATAGCACAGGTCTCAGTTACTTCTATTCAACAATAATTTGCCCCTCAACAACTTCTGTTATTTAAAAGTATAGGTGTGCTATGTGAAGAGCAAACCACTGACCCCTATGGTATTCTGTCTCAGTGTACAGATGCTTTTAAGCAAAATTTGTACCATTATGACAGATCTGATCCAATGATGAAAAATATTTTCTCATTGATGCTATGAAAATAAATCACATTACTGATATGGTTTTATAAATACTACAACATTGCATTTCTTTCTATATCACCTCCTTCATGCTACTCAGCCAAACTGTTTAGTCAGTAAGGAACTTGTTAGTTCAGTGAAAAAAGTTAGAATGCTACTTTCAACCAATGACTAACTTTTTTTTTTTTTTTCATCAAAGACATCTGAACCAGGGTCTACATGGTCCTTCTTTAAAGATTCTCTACCTGCTATAAAAGCAGCTGAGACACTACTGCTACTCCTGTCTTAACAAGACAAGCAGGATGGAGAGTGGATCCACATAGCACCACTGGTGCAGAGGACCTGATGCCCACATTATAAATATTACTGATTTTCAATTGTGTTGCTTCTAGGCTAGTCCCATAAATTCAGCATGTTTGCAACTGGAGTATCTCTAGGTGAGTCCTTGCAGGTTCCATTTGAGATTACTAGATCTTGGAATACTGAGCTGAATCATATCCTAGGTTCAGTTCGTGTCCCTAAAAGTAATGTGGCACCACTCCAGATGTTCTTGAAGGTCTGCCTGGCCTCCAGCTGCCACTGCAAAATATCCTAGACCTCCTGTGGAATGTGTTCTTCTCCTGCCAGAACCCATGCAGTTCTTTACCCTCAGGTTGTCTCCCAGTGATACTGAACCCTTTCATACGAACTACTGAATAAAGACAGCATTCTCTGCAGGTACAGTAGGGAACAGAGGTGAAGAGCAATTGTGCCTAGCTCACTCCTTTACCAACTTGATGTTTTCCAATATTTTAGGAACGCGACTGTGGCAATAAAGTGCTCCTTTAGGGCTCCTCTACCACTAGCTACAATAATCTGCAATATTTTCCTAGCTCTGAGAAAAGGACTGCATATACTCTGAAGAAAATATCATGGAGTAATACAGAAAATACAGATGCTTATTGAGACATTTTAGTCAGCTAAGGTCTCCATATTCTAAGTATAGTTTAGTCGCCTGTTTGGAGACATAGAGTGGGATATTGAAGGTCTGCAACAAGATTCAGCATGTACTGGAGACTACATTGAAACAGAGATGAGGTCAAAAATTTCAGATTAACAGGGAAAATTTATGTATCTTATTACAGGGAAAGCTAAGGTTAAACCCAAAATGCCTGCCCCCTCTGCAAATAAGCTCTCTGCAAAGGTTTAATAACATGGTCATCAAGAATGTGCTGTTTTAACACAGTCTGCTCTAAACAAGACTCCCACGATTAAGGGTGAGTGGAAAACAGAACCCATGCAGTTCAAAAAACAACCAAACAAACAAAAATAAAAAAAAACCAAAACAAACAAACAAACAACCAAACAAAAACCCCAAACAAACACACCCAATCAACCAAAAAAAAACCAAAAAACCAACAACAATGAAAACTTTGCTGGTTAGACCAAACCACTAAACCACTAGAGACCAGCAGTACACAGCACTACTGCAATCTCCCACTCTCCCCTCCTGGGTGGGGCAAGGAAAAGGAGGATTTGGCAGGCAGATAAGATAAAAGAAAATTCTTGTGAGTCGAGATAAGAAAAAAAAACAAAACCAGTGAACAACTAAAAAAAACACCCAAATTTAATGACATAATGCAAAATAATGCAAAGAAAAATAGTGGTGTATGTTGCAGGCAGGGGAAGACACAAAATTCAAACTGCATACCATGAGCAAATGAAGGAAAAATGGAAGCATCCCAGCCCAGAAACAGGGAAAAAGGAAACAAAACCCCAGAACAGGAAACTTTGCAAGCTATAGGATGAACTCCCCTGTCCCTCCTCATGAGACTAGCCAGCTGAAACCGGTACAGTATTGAACACATCCCAGCAAATATATATTTAAATGAGTTAATTTTTCATTGTTTTAATTATTACCCAGATGTAGTTTTCAGTTTTACATATTTCTGTATATAAACTGGTTTTCATAATTGAGAATGGAATGTATACAATGTGTCAGGAGCCTCAAACCAATTAAGCAAAGGGAATGGAAAACAAATAAGGATTCTATGTTACAAAAGACGCCAAAAAGTCTCAATCAGGATAAAGTAATGAGCAAATTCAGGATTTGCGTATTCTCATCTCTAGTGAGAGAAAGATGCCTACTGGGAATATAAATAAGGCAAATCAAATACCTCAAGATGTATCTGAAGAAAGTTTTGTCTTATCAGATAATTAACTTGGGTTTTGTGACAAGAATACTAAATGCACTCATTTGTAATGCAGATAGCAATAATAAAGTGACTCTGTTGGAAAGATGGATCCCATTCTTTGCTAAAGCCTAATCAGAAATTAAAAAGAGAAAAACAAACAAACAAAAACCCAAAAACCAAAAACCAAACCCCAACCTTAATGAAAGGTCAGATATATGACTTAATAACAGGAGCCTGAAACCTTGGAAATAAACTTTGATAATATCAATACTGAGGTGCTAAGAGACAAATAGGAGTTAACTGTTGGAACTCAAACTCATTTCTCCAGCTCGAAGGTAAAGTAATGCATTTAGAATGTGATCTGCAATTTTTTGCAAGAGAAACCTTCTGCACAGATACATATTCAACCTCAGTTTTTATCAGACATGTTACAGTTTTAAAAACCAGTGTCTTAAGTCTAAACTGGAAATAAAATTCTTGAGAGGGCCCAAAAGTACGTCCCAAAAGAGGGCTGATAAGAACATAAGGGATAAATTTATCTCATTTCATTGGGTTGTTATTGTCCCAGGTTGGGAACTATAGGGTTAAAATAGTCTTCTAGGGACTTGAAGATTTGTTTTTCAATCCCACAATTCTGCTATCTCTTCATAAGCTCACGGCAAGGCCAGCTTGTTCTCCTTTCCTCCTCCTCCAGCCTTGCGTTGGGCAGGAGCTGCATTATCGGGACAAAACATGTAAGGATAGGCCTGGCTGGGGCCTCCAGAGGCTGTGCTTAGGCCTCTTGGATGGCAGAGGCATGGGGGGGGGGGGAGGATTGGAGCACCGGGGATGATAGATTTAGTTTTGGGTTGGGGCAAAATTCAGGGGATTTGCTTATGGATTCTATATCTGCTTTGTAATTTCTATCTCTAATACTCTTTCCAAATATAATTCTGTTTTTTTCTCCAATTCGTTTGAGTGCTTCACTCTGTCAGCTCTTTAAACCTACGATAGTTATTTTTCTGTATAATCTGGGGGTGGCTCCATTTGGAATACTGTATTCAAGAAGGACCTCAGGGAACTGCTTGAGAGAGTCCAAGGGAGAGCCTCAAAAATTATGAAGGGAGTGGAAAATCTTCCTTATAAGAGCCTGAAAGAGCTGGGGCTCTTTAGCTGGGAGAAGAGGAGCCTGAGGGGTGACCTCATTCATGTTTATAGAGATGTAAAGGCTGAGTGCCAAGAGGATGGAGCCAGGCTCTGCTCAGTGATGTCCAATGCCAGGACAAGCAGCAATGGGTGCATGTTGAGGCATAGGAAGTTTCATTTAAACATGAGGAGGAATTTTTTCCCTGTTAGGGTGACAGAACACTGGAACAGGCTGCCCAGGAGGGTTGTGGAGTCTCCCTCTCTGGAGATATTCAAAACCCACCCGGACATGTTCCTGAGTGATCTGCTCTAGGTGCTCCTGCTCTGGCAGGGGGCTTGATGAGCCTTTGAGGTCACTTCCAACCCCTAACCTTCTGTGATTCTATGATTCTGTGAGGGTTAAAATGTTGTTGTTCTTCTTGCTTGCCTGCTTTTCCCACTGTTTCTCTCCCTCTGGCCTCGCCTGTTCCGCATCAACCTTTGTTTAGGCTGTTGGTAAGACTGGGAGCAGGGAAGAGAGAATTGTCTTAGCTGGTGACAGCTAGTCCAGAGGGGTCTGGGTTTGTACAGGGGTGCCTCTGGGCTTTGTTCTGGGGAATTACCTGGACTTCTGTCTAGTTGTTGATGTATATATGTATTTGTATATGTTTATAACCTTTTATATTTTGCCTGCTTTCTAAATAATAATTTCATTTGACTTCCAAAATTCTGAGTTGTGTGGGAATTTACTTTTGAGGGGTAAACTCCAAAGTCTAAGTGATGCAAACCTACCACAACACAAGATAAATTTATCGAACTACAGCTTCTGTCCAAGATCTCTCATTATTTCTCTGAAATCTATCATGGATGAATCATTAGATAAGAATGACTTAAAAGCAGATCTTAGCCTTCTATGCCGAAACCCTCAGCTCTCTTCTGTATCACTGTGGACACCATCACCATACCTACAACCAGAGTCACCAATGACTTTGGTCTTTCTAGCTTCCATTGTTGTCCACATAAACAGCATTCATTGTGATAGCCATTCAGAATACTGCAATAAAATTACTTTTTTAGGTCTGAATGATGTTATTTTTCTTCTGGATGTCTATCTAATGACTCATCTTCTCCCACACACAAACAACTGTGTTGGGTTAACCTAGTCTAAAGACTAAAATGCCACCCAGCAACTCCCTCACTTCCCCTACTCAATAGGACAGGGGAGAAAAACATGATGAGAAAGCTTGGGGGTCAAGATAAAGATGGGGACATTGTTTTCCTGTTGCCATCATTGGCAAAAGAAGACTCGGCCAAGATACGTTTTTTTAATTGTTGAATGAAACAGATTTGTATGGTAAGAATTTCCCTCCTTTGACCTTGATACTCACATTTCTGTCTCTCCGTTTTCTCTTGTTGTTTTGTTCATCCTTTTTACCTCCATTGTCTGTACAGTGTCCTCCAACTTTTCTTAAATATGTTTTCACAGAGGTGTGTCTGAATTGCCTGCTGGCAGTCAGCTATGGCCTCTGGGAGACCTGTTGCACAGATGGTTTTGGGTGGCACAGGGCCGCTCCTACACTCTTCTCAGAGGCGATCCCTTAAGCAGTCCTCACTATTAACACGTTGCGACCTACATCCCATACAACCATGTAACTTCCCCTTCAAAAACCTGTTCAGTCTACTTTTTGTTCACTTTCAGTCTGCTTTGTCTCTGCTTTAGCATAGAATCATAGAATTATAGAATCACAGAATGTCAGGGGCTGGAATGGTCCTTGAAAGCTCATCCAGTCCATCCCCCCCTGCCAGAGCAGGAGCACCTAGAACAGATCACACTGGAATGTGTCCAGGTGGGTTTTAAATATCTCCAGAGAGGGAGACTCTACAACTACCCTGGGCAGTCTGTTCCAGTGTTCTGTCACAGTCACACAGAAAAAATTCCTCCTCATGTTTAAATGAAACTTCCTATGCCTCAGTTTCAACCCATTGCCCCTTGTCCTTTACTTAGACTCTTCAGGTTTAGAATATTAAGTCTAACTATCATTAGCTTCATGTAATCAGCTTCCATTTGTAGCTGGACATATTTTTTCAGGCAGTTTTGTCTCTCTTGGGGATAAAATTTCACAACAAATGCTACCAAAGGAATAGTGCAATCCTACTTTATGTCCTTTTATATCCTTTTTTCATTTCACATCCTCAAAAAAAAGATTACTGGAGTGCAGCTGTAAAGGAATCCTGAAGCCATCATAGAGCTCCTTGTCTCTGGGTTTTCCTATCTACTTAATGCAGTCATCATCCAATCTAACTTGTAAGTGATCTTTAACACTCCTTGCTCAAAATTAATCATATATAGCAGTGCTTAAGGGGTTGATTCCTAATATTGTGTGTATCAAACCTCTATAACATCCTGTGGTTTTCCTAAGTAACCAAGGAGAAGTCATCTAGTTCTTAATAATTTTATTAGCATTTTCTGAGTAATATGTTATGAAAAGCAGAATGTCTTACATTCTCTGATTTGTACTAACAGATTATTTGGTTGCCATTGTACAGAAAGACCTTGTCACAGTTTGGAAGAGAGAGACTAAAAATGTCTTGGTCCAGAGGAGAGAGATTTGTTCTTATAAATCTCCATTTTGTGGAATTAAGGTACAAATGAGACCAAATATCAAGAGGAGACTATTTATGAAAGGATAAAGTGAGCAGAACTGAGAAAAAGAGAGGAGAGAGAGGGGGAAATGGAGAAAGAGGAGAGAGGAGAACAGCCAGAAAGGGATTAATTATATAACCAGAGGAAAGGAGAGAAAGGGTTTCCAAAGTCTGAGTCCTTTTAGTTTGTGTTGTCCAGGGATTTTCCAGTGAGTGATATCTTCAGTGGAGTTCTTCTCTGAAGTTCTTCTTTCCTTCTTACAGCAGGCAAAACATAGAGCATGGCATGGTTGGTGGTGGAGAGAGGGTTCCTGAGCTGCCGTTTCCAGGTTGGATGTCCATGGTGATGTCTTCACTCACTCACTCACTCACTCACTAAAGCTGGTATAGGCCCAATGTCTTTTAATCAGTTTTTCTGCAGCTGGCCTTGGCCACCCCTGTCACATTAATGCATAAGTGACTATCAGATGTGCTGTCAGTGGGCAGAGCTAACCCATCAGCAGGTTGTTTGCATCAATTGCTGCATATTCTGGGAGTCCTTGTGCCTGCAGGGGTCCAGCACAGACAGTGGGCTTTTGCCCCTCGCTTCCATACACATGTGCTGGTTTGAGGCTAATTGGAATATTTTAATGAGAGAAATGAGATTATCATCTGTAAAAGGAAAAAAACAGTGATGTCTATATTGTTCTGCTGGGACATACGAAAACAAGGACACAAAGAAAGAAAAGGGCAGTCTGTAGCTTGCCTGCCTGCTGTATTAACTTCTCTGCCTGAATCTGTGTAACCCAACTGATCATTTCTTTCTTAACACCTCTTTGCCAGCCTTTTCCAGCTCACTCTGCATGTAAGAGGGATCCTGAGATAAGGGAGAGTGTGGAAAGGATGGAAAGAAGGAGGGGGAGGTTGGTTGGGAGCCTTCTTGGGCAGTTTGACTGTTCTGGAAGGGGTTTTGTATTTCTGTATTACTTTTAACTTATATATAGCTACAAGATTTGCAATATATTGCAAATACATGCTTGTAAATTGTACTAAGCTGTAAATATAGCTTCCTTGATACTTGATTTAATATTGGTGGGTGCCTTATTTTTTTTTTTTTTTCACTTCATTGTCTCTGAAGGGACATCATAAAGAGGCTGGGGCTGGGCTTTTCTGACAGGTGATTGGAGACAGAACTAGGGGGAATGGCCTCAAGCTGAGACTGACGAGGTTTAGATTGGACATTAGGAAAAAAAAATAATAGAGTGAGTGGTCAGGGACTGGAATGAGCTGCCCAGAGAGGTGGTGGAGTCACCCATCCTGAATGTATTTCAGGGTCATTTGGATGTGGTGCTTAGGGCTATGGTTTAAGGTGAATCTTGTAGAGTAGGGTTATAGGTTAGACGTGGTGATCCTGAGGGGCTTTGACATAAAAGTCACAGTAGTTTTCAGTTTGCTGTATTAAAATACAGTCTTTAGAGCCAACTAAGATGAAATGGATGCCTTAAAAATGCTTATTAAGCAAAGAGAAGGAGTTATTTCTGGGCTAAATCATAACTGGATTCAGCAAAAAGCATTGCAATGTAACAAGAGTTGTAGAATAAGGGAAGGGAACAGGAAAGGGGAAAGGGGAAAGGAGGAGAAAAGGGAAAGAGGAAAGGGGAAAGTGAAAGAGAAGGGGTAAGGGGAAAGGGGAAAAGGAAAGAAGAAAGGGGAAAAGGAAAGGGAAACGGGGAAAGGAGAAAGAAGAGGGAAAGAGGAAAGGGGAAAGTGAAAGAAAAGGGGTAAGAGGAAAGGGGAAAGGGAAAGGA
This sequence comes from Ramphastos sulfuratus, assembly GCA_013399055.1. Classification (NCBI taxonomy): domain Eukaryota; kingdom Metazoa; phylum Chordata; class Aves; order Piciformes; family Ramphastidae; genus Ramphastos; species Ramphastos sulfuratus. Next base: position 9,864 of record WBNM01034505.1, on the reverse strand, counting down.
GAAAGGGGAAAAGGGAAAAGGAAAGGGGAAAAGGGAAGGAGAAACGGGGAAAGGAAAGGGGGAAGGGGAAAGGGAAAGGGAAAGGGAAAGGGAAAGGGAAAGGGAAAGGGAAAGGGAAAGGGAAAGAAAGGAAAACTCTACAAGTAATCAGCCAACAAAAGAACTGACAAGGATCTCCCCAGTTCATCATCCTTGTTTGTGCATACTCTCCATTGCAGAAGGTATTCTTCTGATCAATTTCTTATGCCGTAACAGTATGGTTTCATCAAGACCATTTTATTACAGTAATAGTGCTTATGAGAGCATACTTTTATCAGGCACAGATGTTGTACACATCAATGAGCTGTTTAGCTTTCTGAGTGTGCATTATCAGCAAGTGCCTATTGGCTACCCATATGACTATTACCTACTGAAGTTATCTGTTAAGATGTATTCGTTCCCTAGCATGAGATTATGAGATAAATTACTTTCCCTCAAAGTCCACTGTGCTAGTTCTGCACATAAGTCAGAGGCCTGCAGCCATCCCACCCACCAAGTCCCCACAAAAGGGATCTCATTCATCATCTTTTCTTTCCTGAATAAGTGCAGTATTTGAGCTGGTACATACCTTTGTAACAAACAAATCACAGCTTAACTTTGGCTGGAGTTAGGCCAATAATTCAAATGTGCCCATTCATTTGCAGCAGGAAGAGATAAATTGACATGTCTCAGGCGTTAATTTACAGATAGAGAAGACAAAAGAAGTGCATGTTGCTGGCTGTCTAGACAGGAATTCATTTGTTTTTCTTTATAGTATTGCTTATGTCTTTTTTGATACACCTCTGAATGTGATTCTAAACACATAATTTGAAGCATGAAAAATAATTCAGATGAGTATAAATCCAAACTAAATTATCTCAGAATTAACCCTAAAATGAATGTATCCCTAAAATGACTGCACTGGAAATCACTTTTATTGTTCGTGAATGTAACTATTACATGGCTTAAATTTTCTCCATTTATCTTGTAGATGTGAAGTACTACCAAGGATGCTTATTTATGATTATTCCAAAGGTCTCTTTCATGTAGCTTCCTACTTAACAGGTACAGTTATAAGTAATTTGAACTGCTGGCTAGGAAATACTTCTGTCAACGGAATTTAGTTCCAGATGTTTTCCAAACATTTCTGAAATATAAAAGCACCTGATAGAGGTAATGTTCATACCCATGCAAACTTTTAACAAATATTCAGGGAGGAATTCTTAACATAGCCACAGCTTTCCCAATTATTTTGCTTATATTATTGGCATATTTAAAAAAGCTATTTTGGGCTTCCCTGTTCAAGAGACATAGGGATCTGCTGGAGAGAGTCCAACAGGGAGCCATAAGGATGATAAGGGGGCTTGAGCATCTCTCCTATGAAGAGAGACTGAGAGCCCTGGGGCTGTTTAGTCCGGAGAAGAGAAGGCTGAGAGGAGATCTGATCTGAGGGGTGGGCATCAAGTGGAGGGAGGTAAGCTCTTTTTGGTGGTCAGCGGCAGTAAAACAAGGAACAATGGAACATAGAAGGTTTCATCTCAATATGAGGAGAAACTTCTTTACAATGAGGGTGATGTAGCCCTGGAACAGGCTGCCCAGAGAGATCGTGGAGTCTCCCCTGCAGACTTTCCAAACCCACATTGATTCATTGCTGTGCAAACTACCCTAGGGGATCCTGACTTGGCAGGGGGAGTTGGACTTGATGATCTCTGGAGGTTCCTTCCAACTTCTAACATTTTGTGTTTCATTTTAAATTCACAGTTGCATGCTTTGTTTTTCAAATAAAAACATGAAAAATGTTGTTCTTTTCCATATGTCTACAAGTGTTGCTTCAGCCTTTGATTGTTGTATCACATATTTTATTTAAGAGAGATATTTATAGTTATGCAGACAGCTGAGAGACTGATCAATGTGAAATAAAGGAAAGGGTTAATTTGGAGACAAAGTTTATCACGCTTACAACGTCTATGTTGCAAAAGAGAAATAAATTGATTGTCATTGAGTTGCTCATCTCCAAATAACTTTGTTTTGTCAGAGCAGTACAATTCACCCTCATACTTCAAGTGCTGATCTATCCCTATGGTGGACCCTCATATGTGATTTATTTTATTTGGTGATATTTCCTAAGTTTTTTGAATTATAGGTAGTGAACATATCTCAGTTCATTCCCAGTAAACACTGGCACCACTGAGCTGCCTTTTTCAGGCAGAGGAAACCGTGAGAAGACCTGAAGAGGTTAGCTGCATTCAAATAGACACATAGCAAAAGGGCCACACAGCTTTTAGGCATAACATTTCCTGTGAAATCACAAAGTTCATGTCATAAAAAGGGCACAGTGAGGCATTAAAACAGGAGTCAGAAATCAAAATGGCTTTATAGTCTGTGCTGTTAGAAGCAGATAAATTATACTCTATACACACTGGAAGGAAGGTAAGAATTTCTGCACTTGATGAGACTGAAATGAAGCGAAACAGTTGAACGTTGCTATAAATTAATTTCTAACTGAAATGATTTTGTTCATAGAGGCTGCTACTTTAGACAATAATGTTTGATCTTCAGATAATATTAAGAAAATCTCAACAAATAATTATGTAGTCTTAAAATTTCACAAGTAGGTTTAAGGCAACTAATTAATCATGTAATACAACATTTAAGATTTCATAAGCATGTGTAAGGCTTCTGCAAATCTGGGTTTGCATGTGCCTTAATATTTTTTTTTATTGCTTAGAAACATGAAGTAAAACTGAATACTGAAAAGGACTAAGGATTTTGTGTATTTCAATAAATAGGACACCATGTGAGGGGGAGTGTTGTCCCTTACTTTCAGCACAGTCAGGGATCACTTCAAGCATGCACACTTTGTCTTCTTACTACTTTCTCTACTCCACTCTGGTGAGGCTCCACCTTGAGTACTGTGTCTAGTTCTGGAGTCCTCATTACAGGAGAGATCTGCATCTGCTAGAACACATCCAGAGAAGGGCCACGAGGATGATCAAAGGGCTGGAGCTCTTCTGCTATGGAGACAGACTGAGAGAGTTGGAGTTGTTAAGTTTAGAGAAGAGAAGGCTCCAAGGAGACCTTATTGTGTCCTTCCAGTATCTGAAGGAGGCCACAAGAAAACTGCTGAGAGATTTTTTAGGGTGTCAGGTAGTGATAGGACTAGGAGGAATAGACCAAAACTAGAAGTGGGTAGATTCACATTGGATGTTAGGAAGTTCTTCACCATAAACAGGAACAGGTTACCCAGAGAGGGAGTGGAAGCCTCATCCCTGGAGGTTTTTAAGGTCAGGCTGGATGGGGCTCTGTGAAAGCTGATCTAGTGTGAGGTATCCCTGCCCATGGCAGGAGGGGGTTGGAACTGCTTGATCTTTGAGGTCACTTCCAACCCTGACAGTTCTGTCATTCTGTGAATATGGGGAAGCAAAACATGTACTGCAATGTAATCTGCTGCTTTTTAAAGATCATCCCTACCTACAGGCAGAATTAAAACACTAGAAGAGATGGATGCAATTGCAACACCTGGCTATGGCTGTCACAGATTCTTCATCCATCAGATGTGGTTTCAGCATAAGTGCAGAATTCTTTTGCTGATTCTCCCTTGAGAGCTGAAAAACTATAAAATTATTTGGCTAGAGCAGTGACAGTCTTACCAGGTTGAAATAAATATTTTTAAACATAATAATGATTATCCAAATCCTACCAGGGAGGCAGAGAATGTGCTTTGATCAGTATAGCAATTGGACTATAGCCTGAATATTAAATGTGTATTGGTGCTTTCACTGAAGCTAGCATTTCAGTGAAGCAAAAAAAGGGTCACCTCACATATGAACACCATGATTTAAGCATTCACCTCTTAATTTTTAGTGAGATGCTATTGGGACATGTTCCTTTCTTAGTACAGCCTGGCCTATTATCAACAACCAGTGTGTAATATACATGTTCATGAGCTGGTACTGAATGAGGTTAATTAATGGTTCTTCTTACATAGATGTCTGGATTTAAAACAACAGCCTCAAAACCTACAATTTACAGTGGCAAGTAACCTATAATTTTTCCAACTTCTCCACTAATTTTGATTATTAGCCACTGTATATTTGCTTTTTTGCCATTTTCTTTGACCTCTTCGTAGCAGAGATGAAAGCTTCACTGTCAAGGTAAGAGAAGCACCATGTGGTTTCCTCACCATCAGGGATACACCATAGCACCTTCTCATTGTCCAGCTCTGGGTTTCTGTCCCCCCCTACAAAGGCACAGCCTATTAAACATCCTCCTGTACAGCAGAAAATGTACCTAAATTTAGCAGTCTTGATAGTCATACCTGTCAAATGAACTATCCAGTGGGAGTGCATGAGTTGGCTTAACATCAGCCTCTGTCCAGTTGTGGCCTCAAAGTTATTTAAGGAGGTTCCACCTCAAGACAAGGGGAAACTTTTCTACTGTTGAGGGTCACAGACCACTGGAACAGGTTCCTCAGAGAGATTGTGGAGTCTCCTTCTCTGGAGCCTTTCAAGGCCTGTCTGGATGTGTTCCTGTGTGATCTGCACTAGGTGCTCCTGCTCTGACAGGGGGGTTGGACTGGATGATCTTTCAAGGTCCCCTCCCGCCCCTGACATTCTATGATTCTATGATTTGCTGCAGTTATTGTGTCTACACACAGTATTCCCGGGATCTGTTCTCCTGCAAACATACACTGGTAAAAAATCTTCTGAGATTCAAACCAGAAATCTCTAACTGAAATCTCAAGTGCTACTAACTTTGGAAGCCTGGGACTGGCAAACAGACTGTTGTGCTGGATNACAAAGGCACAGCCTATTAAACATCCTCCTGTACAGCAGAAAATGTACCTAAATTTAGCAGTCTTGATAGTCATACCTGTCAAATGAACTATCCAGTGGGAGTGCATGAGTTGGCTTAACATCAGCCTCTGTCCAGTTGTGGCCTCAAAGTTATTTAAGGAGGTTCCACCTCAAGACAAGGGGAAACTTTTCTACTGTTGAGGGTCACAGACCACTGGAACAGGTTCCTCAGAGAGATTGTGGAGTCTCCTTCTCTGGAGCCTTTCAAGGCCTGTCTGGATGTGTTCCTCTGTGACCTGTGCTAGACTATGGTCCTGCTCTGGCAGGGGGGTTGGACTCAATGATCTCCTTTGGTCCCTTCCAACCCCTAACATCCTGTGAACTTGTGTGATCCTGTGAACAACGTATTTTAATCCCGAGGCTAAGACTGTACATTCAGTTTAAGAGTGATACATTTAGTAGATAACAGTGTCTGAGTGATCTGTCCTGGAAAGTGTGAGTAATCAGAAAATTATTTATGGTGCAAATCAGGAAATTATTTGTGGGGCTCTTTAGCTTGGAGAAGAGGAGCTTGAGAGGTGACCTCATAAACATTTATAAAGATGTGCAGGGTGAGTGCCAGGAGAAAGGAGCCAGGCTCTGTTTGGTGATGCCTGATGACAGGACAAGGGGCAATGGGTGGAAGTTGAGGCATATAAAGTTTCATTTAAACATGAGGAGGATTTTTTTTCCCTATGAGAGTGACAGAACACTGGAACAGGCTGCTCAGGGGAGTTATGGAGTCTTCCTCTCTGGAGATATTCAAGACCTGTCTGGATGTGTTCCTGTGTGATCTGCACTAGGTGCTCCTGCTCTGACAGGGGGGTTGGACTGGATGATCTTTCAAGGTCCCTTCCAGCCCCTGACATTCTATGATTCTATGATTTGCTGCAGTTATTGTGTCTACACACAGTATTCCCGGGATCTGTTCTCCTGCAAACATACACTGGTAAAAAATCTTCTGAGATTCAAACCAGAAATCTCTAACTGAAATCTCAAGTGCTACTAACTTTGGAAGCCTGGGACTGGCAAACAGACTGTTGTGCTGGATTCAGTGGCTCATTGCACAGCTCCTGTATGGTGTTTAAACTCCTGATATTCTTTAAACTGTTTCTTTAAAGCAAAAGACTTCTCTGTTGGAGTACCTTAATATTGTTGTAACTGAAGTATGATGAAGGGAAGCAGCCAAGAGCTGTTGTAGGGAAGAGATGAAGCAGAACTGATATTTCCATAGCTGCCACTTTAAATATGACAGCACTAAGGCACAATGTTTCTTGACAAAAATGTATCACTCAAGGCATTTAAAGAAGACATTTCACTCATAAATATGAGAAGCAGTGCTAGAAGGATCAACAGATCTTTGACAATCACTCTGTGAACTAGTGGGATTTTATGTTGCCCTTTTCTCTGGATTGATGTGCAAGCAGTGAAGGAAGTGCTTTCAGGCCCCTAATTATCACCTACAGTGCATGTGGCAAGACAAGTGAGGATCTTTCTTGTCAATATTTGGTACCTCCAAATTATTCAGGGACTTTAAGTACATCTAGTGAAAACAGAAGTAAAAGTGATGAATGGATCCATTCGAGGCCATGCAGTCAGATAGCAGAGTTCACTTTCACTCTCCAAAATATACTAGACTAAAAAACCTGGAAGTTCTTCTCATCTCTGAGGGGAAACGAAATAAAAATGGCACTGACATTTGTCCACTAAAGTCTATTCAGGCTTTTTCAATCTTTTCAGTAGGGAAGAGGGGGGCAGATGTCCTGTCAATCACAGGATGAAAGTATTATGCTGTGCTGTACCAGAAAGTGCTCCTAGGTGTTTAGAGCCCACTAAAGATACATCATAAAGTGCCATCTGAAGACTTGCCAGACATACATACAAACACACATATAAACTGAACTGTACCAGCACAGTTCCTCCTTCTTTAGCTAAGGTCTGCAGTCTGCATCACTAGGTTTGGACCCAGGGAATTTTCATGTGTGTTTCAGACATGCTACACAGTGGGTACCACAGAAAGGATCCTCAGATTCTTCTCACAGTGAAAGAGAAACGGCTTAGATCCCTTGCTGTATTCCTTCCTAAACTGAAGTAACTATGTGGAAGAAAAAATCCTTTGCCTGCTACAGCAGTTCAGTGGATAGAAGCCTGGGAATCTCTGTGCTTCCTCACCTTCCTGTATGACTCTGAGTCATCTGGTTTGACCTCATGATGAGCTGGGCTCCTGAGCCACAATACACCCCATGCCTTTGATATGCAGGTTAAATTGTGTACTTTATACAGAATCATTGATGAAGTTCTCAAGAGTCTGCTGTGGTTCTTTCACAGATTGTCACAAATGCAGACACCCAAGAGCTAGCAGTTTATTTCAGGCTACCCATATGCATGAGGAAAGTTATTGACAGAGCATTACTCAGGCATTACTGACAGGGGACCTTCATCTTCAAATACGAATGAAATATGAGTCATTCTGAATCAGATTTATGGGATGGGGGTCAGGAAGGAAGGGACAGAGACAGCCTCTGCCTACATGTCCCCTGTGGATGTAAACTACAGCACAGGAAATTCCACCTGAACATGGGGAAGAACTTCTTTACTGTAAGGGTCACCAAGAACTGGAACAGGCTGTCCAGAGAGGTTGTGGAGTCTCCTTCTCTGCAGACTTTCCAGCCCTGTCTGGATGCGTTCCTGTGTGGCGTGCGCTGGATTCTATAGTCCTGTTCTGGCAGGGGGGTTGGACTCGATGCTCTCCAAAGGTCCCTTCCAACCCTTCCAACCTCTAACATCCTCTGATACTGTGAATCAGGGATGTCCATGAAAAATGTCTGTGCAGGAAAACAGCCACTATAACTGGAACTTTAAAAACTGCAGGTGTAAATTTCTTTCTTTTCTTTTTTTCTAAACATGAATATTTCCATATCCAAATGATGAAATGCCTATCCATGTCCTAAATTAAGCACATAAACACTGTTAGCTTATCAGCCATATGGTACATCTTCACACATAATCCTTCCTAGCTCAAAGACAACCCTGAGTACATTTATTTGGAAGCCAAGTAAGCAATCAGATTTTGTCACTTTATGTAGGAAGAATAACTGAAGGTAGCATTTGGTTAATCCTTAGTTCATTGATAATAAATGAATCTCGCATGGTAAGTGAAGGCAGTTTTGAATTACTGACATATCTCTTTCCTAGGAATTGTTAAATAGCATGTGTCCTTCAGCTTGCCATGTGAACTCCTAGAATAACCCTATTCCTGTTAATGCAGATGTAGTTAAAGGCATATGACCACATGGATTTGTAAGGCCCAAAGGCTTCCAACTTAATTTAACTTAGAAGTTCAACTTAGGAATTGAAATGTTTTCTGAAAGGTGAGGGGTTTTAATTGAGGGATAGGACAGAGCACTGTCCATTACAATCATACAATCAGTCAGGGTTGGAAGGGACCACGAGGATCATCGAGTTCCAATACCCCTGCCGTGGGCAGGGACACCTCACAGTAGATAAGGCTGTTCAGAGTCTCATCCAGGTTGGCCTTAAAACACCTCCAGGGATGAGGCTTCCACCACCTCCCTGGGCAACCCATTCCAGGGTCTCACCACTCTCATACTGAAGAACTTCTTCCTAACATCCAGTCTGAATCTTCCCATTTCTAGCTTTGTTCCCTTCCCCCTAGTCCTGTCACTACCTGATATCCTAAAAAGTCTCTCCCCAGCTTTCTTATAGCCCCCCTTAAGATACTGAAAGGCCACAATAAGGTCACCTCAGAGCCAGACTGAATGACCCCAACTCCCTCAGTCTCTCCTCNCCTTCCTCTGGACATGTTCCAGCACATCCATATCCCTCTTGTAATAGGAGACACCATCCCTGGAGGTGTTCAAGAAAAGACTGGCTGAGGCACTTAGTGCCATGGTCTAGTTGATTGAGTAGGGCTGAGTGATAGGTTGGACTGGATGAGTTTGGAGGTCTCTTCCAACATGGTTGATTCTATGAGAAAGAGCGGGTGGTTTTGAGTCTTATCAGAGCTTCTTTTCTTTGTCTGGGAGGGAATTTGGATTTCTATAGTATTTATAAATTGTATATAATTGTAAATACTTGTAAATGTGTATATATGCTTGTGAATTTAGCTTTGCTGTAAATAGAGCTTTATCTTACTTACAAGTCATCTGAGCTGGTCTGGAAAATTTCAATAGTGGTGGTGGGAAGTTCCTCAACCCACTACACTTATCCAGAAAATAAACATATAGAGGTAGTTTTCATACTAAAGTGAACTTTTACTCTTTAGATGAATCTCATGAACAGAAATTCCACTGTTTCAAGGGAAAACAACAAACCTGCTTGTAACAAAGCTTATTTTCTATTCATGAATCTCAGAGGAATTTTGAATCTTTCTTAAAACAAACACACCTGACCTCTGGAGCCTCTTCCCAAGTCTCACTAACTTCTGTATGCCTATTAGCATGGCCTCTTGCATTCTCCTCCATTTTCTCCATAGGACATAGCATCCCTTTATACTGCAGCTTCTGTAATCTGCCCATCTGCATTTCTACCTCTTAACTTTCTTATATTTAGAACTCATTATCTGGTGTTGAGGGTTGGATTGGTTCCCCCACAATATCATTATGTAAATCTGCCCCAGAGAGCAAATCCACCACAACTCAGAATTCAGAAAGTCAAAATGAAATTGTGTTTACAAAAGAACTAAATATAACAGTATAAACAAAAGCAATAAACTTATACAGAGTGTATTTACATATATATGTATACAGCATAGCAACAGCACAGGACCACTTTGCTGTACCTTAGAGAAAGTCAAAATAGAGAAGCCACTAAAGTCAGAAGAATCCACAGCCCAGATCTCAGAAGCAGAGTGAGCAGCAAAGAGCAAAGAAAAGCAGCAATGAGAGAAAGTGAGCAAACAAACTATGCTGCAAGACAGAAGGCTTTCAACACATCAATGGAATGATGTTAACTTATCTGTTGTTGTAATTTTATCACAGAATCACAGAAC